>JABTTQ020000114.1:0-213839 GCA_016081115.2 Rehmannia glutinosa | reverse complement strand
GTTGGTATAAATCACCATAAGCAAAATGTAATGTTTGGGTTGGCATTCATGTCCGATGAAACCGAGAGCTCGTTTGAATGGTTGTTTAGAATCTTTCTTGAATCTATGGGTGGTAAGCAACCACGGAAATAATCTTTATCGATCAATGTCAAGCAATGATGAATGCAATAAAAACAGTGTTTCCATCTGCATATCATCGTTTGTGTCATGGCATATCAATCAAAATGCCCCTTCACACTTTGGAAGCTTAAATGGTGATTCAAATTTTAAATCGTTATGGCATAAATGCATGACTTATTGTGAATCAAGAGGAATTTGAGGCGACTTGGAAAGTTTTGATCGATGATTATGACCTGAGAGATCACAAATGGTTGAATGGCATGTACAAATTGAGACACAAATGGCTCTTGCTTTTAGTAATCACAAGTTCGATCAGGGGCTTTTAGCTACTTCTAGAAGTGAAGGTACAAACTCGTGTTGAAAAAGGCAGGTAATAAGACCATCTCATTGTATGATTTTGTGATTAATTTTGAAAAATTCAAAATAATTGGCGCTAAAGAAAAGGCCAAGACACTCGTTGTCGCCACGGGAAGCCTTCAATGGTTGTGAAAAATAACTCCTTGTTGAATCATGTTGCTAATATCTATACACTCAAGATATACAAATTGTTTGAATTGGAGTTGATTGATTCTTTGAACACAACATTTGTTGAACAACCATCTGATTTTGGATATCATTTACTTGAGTTCAAAGTAAAGTATAGTGGTCAAAACTCAAGAGTTAGACAAGTGTTGTTCAATAAGTTGAATCTTGAAGTGAAATGCGTTGCCATAAATTTGAGTCAATGGGTATATTGTGTAAACATGCTTTAAAGGTGCTAAACTTTATGGATGTTAGTGTTTTGCCGAGCCATGTATAAAGAAAAGGTGGACGAAAAATATAAGAAAGCAGAATCTTTGATGAGGGGCAGAGAAAGTGGAAATGAAAGTGGACATTCATCGAGAGATGGTGTTTGTTAATCAAACAATGAGGTCAACATATAATCTTACAATACGGTGTAAAGCTCATGAGGAGTCGAGAAGTATGTTGACTAGGATTCTTGACAATGCAAATCAAAAGTCAATACTTTGTTGGAGAATTTGAATTTAGATGATCAAAATGCTCGTGAAGATGAAGAGAATGACTCGGTAGATGAAGTGCCCATTCGTAATCCTCTCGTTGTTAAGTCAAGAGGAATTACAAATGCTCACATTGTGCGTCATTGGGATGGCAAGAACAAAAAAGGAAAAGGAAAAAGCGATTAGTGCCAACGGTTCAAGTAAGTTTTCAAGTATATAAATGCTATTGTACTTCATTTTTTGGTAATGAAAATTGTATCTTATGTTTTGTTTTCAATCAATGAGTTTTAGACACAAAAGCGAAAAAAGAAAGGGATTATACTCACAAGAGATTGACCACACCCCAATCTTGCATGAAACAAGCTTCATCCACCACATTTACAACCTTCGCATTTGTTTCTCAATTTGGTGCCTACCAACCTCGGTGGCATTATCCATTCAAGGGTAAGTGAAACTTAATTTAATTTTTAATGAGACAATAATAACTATTTAATTTTTATATGCTCAATTTTATAAGCGAGACACAGGAGGTAATGGAAACTTGCACTTGGATGGGCAACTTTTTATTCACATATCCATTTGGAGGTGCTCCTTCATCTCGAGGTTTGTGGTAAAAATAACTTTTGGAAGTTAATTAAGTTATATGTAACAAATAGATGCTAATTCATTGTTTTCCATTTGCAGGGACATTCTGGTAACAATTGAAGTCTACATAATTCAAGAGTTCTAATACTACGATTTTTTGGTTTTGAAATGTTAATTGTAACCGTTTTCTTTATTTCTTAGTTTGGAATGCTCATGGTGAAACTTAGTGATTATAAATTCTACTTTATATTTATGAAGGATTTTGACCCACTTTTGAATTCGTATGCGATGTTTGCTCATTTTGTAACAATACTTTTTTGAAGCAATTTGGTTATAACAATTTAACTGTAAAAAGTTTAAAAAATGATGCAATTAAGCAAGATAGTTTAAGAATTTAGTAAAAATACCCAAAAGCTTAAGATCACTTCTACCAAAAAAGAAAAAAAAAGAGAGAAAAAAACATATTCTTGGAAAACAAACTAGCTTATTTCTACAACAAGAGCAACAAAACTCTTATAAAGAATTAATAAGAACACAATTCTATAAACATAAAAAGAAAAATCCCCAACCGCATACATATACATTTCTAAACAATAAGAAGTCCATCTTGTAAAACTGAAAAGGCCCAACATGGAAACATCTTACAAACCCAACATCTCAAAAACCCAAACCATAAACTTTCTTCATCCATTTAACGAAAAACTGCATCTCGTACACCAGAGGAGCAGAGTCTTGGTTGGAGGAAGGGCATATTTGCACACCAAAGATGAATCACAAAAACTGCATCTCTTACAATCCCCAACATGGTTGAACAACGGTGGAAGAAGAAGCGGAGTTAACTTGTAAGAATTTCGGAGGAAGAATTCTGTGATAAAGGTGGTGAGAAGAATTCGATGGAGGCGCGGTGGTGCAGGAGTTTTGGTGGGTAGTCAAAATTAATTCTTAATATGAGATAAAAATATATTTCATTTGGTTTAAATATAAGACGAGCAGTTCCAAAAATTTTAAAATCTGAATTTGAATTACTATAAAATTTGGGAGGGAAAGAAGATTCTGATACCAAAAAATTTGAGATCTTAACCCAAGTCTGGTCAGCTCGTTTTGCTAAAATGGAAAAAAAAATAAAAAAGCTGAAAGCCACATGTCAAAATATGAGTGGAGTTGGGTGCCACACACATGGGTGGCATCGACCCAACCGTGGACTGTGCTATTGATGAGGCAGGTCCATCTGGAGCGGGGAACGATTGATCATTTCCTAGTTCGTTTAGTGGCGGCATTGTGCAGCTTTTTTCTACTTTTCTCATGGTTTTTCTTTTTATTGATTTGTTTTTATGCAGTTGAGCTTAGCTTTCTTATGGTATACATTTAAAAATAATTTGATGCATATTGTTTCTAGAGATAGTGCACATATTCTAGAACAAGCACAATGTGGGTGTATGCCCATACACTTAAAGTGCCATGTTTGTGGCTAATAATACAGATTGTGCATGTTAAGTTCCGTAATAATATTAAAATAATATTTCAATAGTATAAAGTTAGTTACAGTATTCTTAGCTCATTTTTTAAGAAGGATAACTTGATGTATTAACTATATGGTATTTTTACATCATGTCTTATTTATTTATGTTTCAAAACACAACAAAATGTGCAACATACTTTTATAATATGCATTATATTCCTGGGATTGTTAGATGGTAATGCGACAATGTGGATGATGTATGTTAAAACAAGAATGATATAAATATAATGTTTCAATGGTATAATGTTAGTTATAGTTATTTGCTGGCTCATTTTTTAAGGGGGATAACATGATGTGTTATAATATAAGTTATACAAATCATGTCACAATTATTTCTGCTTCAAAACACAACTAAATGTGCACTACACATTGTAAGTCCAAGCGGCTACGATAATCTAGAGGGGAGTGAATAGATTATCTCCATCTTTTCGATTATGCCCTCTTTTTTGAAACAAATACGCCAAGACAATAATAAAGGTGCGGAATATAAACAACACGCGTCGATTTAAAGAGGTTCAACCCACCTAGGGCCTAATCCTCCACCACCCCAAGATATCCGGGATAAATTTCAAAAAGAAAAAGAATTTTATTAATTACCACAATTAATACAAATTCAACTTACAACACCTTGAAGAGTACCACACTCTTCTTCAACACCACCATTGGACATTACCACAATATCCCTTTGAAGATTACCACAATCTTCCTTCAACGGCACCTTTGAAGATCACCACAATCTTCAATCTTGAAGAATACCAAATTCTTCAATACCTCAAGAGCACCACACTCTTGAAACACCTATCACCTAGATCACCCAAGTGTATTCTTTCCACAAGAATACTCACACGGATGTCTTGTGTTGAATGATAACAAAATCAAGACTACAACTCAATAATGAATATTACAATTTGAGTGCAAGTGTAATCAAGAAATAAAGCCTAGACCTCAAGATGTGAAAGTGAAATACTTAGGCTATAAATACAACAAGAGTGTTGAATATGAAAGCTTGGAAATTTGCTGATTTCTTGTTGTGTATTTGCTTGTGTTGTTACATCTTGTGTCTTCAATTCATCCTCTATTTATAGGAAGTCTTCACCAATATAGGCTCCCAACATAGGCTCCTCTATCTTCACTTTTGTCTACAAAAAGAGGATCACAAGATGTAGAAATATTGTACAAAATAGAAAAGCAAATCTTGTCAAATATGTTCAATGGTACAAATTTTCTTTGTCAAAAAGATTACACAAATACGACGGTTGACCAGATAAGATTTCGAACGTTTTGAAAAAGATAGTATGATCCAGGTACAGTCATCGGGGTCGACCGGTCGACGGGGTGCGACCGGTTGCCCTATGGTGCGACCGTGGGACCTCACCCTCGACCGAGTCCCCCCTCCTTTTTTTTTTTTTCACGTAAATTTGTTTCTGTTTCGCTCGCTTTCATTTTTTCAACTCTTCGGTACCGGCGACGTATAGGGCGACCCGGCCGACCAATATTAAATGTTGTCCAATTTTTATCAAAAATAAACTTCAAGAAATACTCCAAAAAAATAGTAAAAACATTTTAAATCACTTGGGAGTATTTTGACAACATTTATAAACAAGGTTTTGGTGTAAAAACCAATTTAAACAAAACCATCAAAAGTGTTGTCCATTTTTATCAAAAATAAATTCTAAGAAATACTCCAAAAATTAGTAAAAACATTTTAAATCATTTAGGAGTATTTGGACAACATTTATAAACATTGTTTTGGTATAAAAACTCATTTAAACATAATCATCAAAATCTTGATAAAAACATTTATCTAACAAACTCCCCTTTTTGATGATTACAAACCAAAACAACTTTAGGAAGTTGATTTTAAAACAAAACAAGTTTTCCTATCTAAAACATCAATCCATTATAAGCAAGATTTATCATAAGTACAATACACAAGAGTAGGAGCAAAGATTTTTCAAAATCATTTTTGCACAAGCTCCCCTATCAACATGCATATAAAGAACAAGCATTAAAGCAATCATCTAAAAGTTTAAAGCTTAGCTTTTACAACTTAAGCTTGAATTCCATGAGCTTATAAGCTTCCCCTGTCACAAAACATCATTAGTCAAGCATAAAAGTCCACAATACATCAAATGGACTAAGCATTGTTCACAGACTTATGGCTTTCAAGAGCCCTAGCTTATAGCTTTTCTTGCAAGCTTATTTTCGCTTCTTTGAGCGTATGAGAATTTTTCCTGTTTCTCCCCTTTGGAATCATCAAAAATAATGTTAGCATGATAAAAACATCATATATTCATATCAAAGTGCGCAAATTTATCGATTTATCGAGCTTTTTGAAAATTGAAGCTTAAATTCCAAGTAAAAGGAAAAGTTGATCAATTGACTTGCAAAAGCTCATTTGATTGATAAAACATGATCTCTATAAACTTATATGACTTTTCAAATCGAGAGAATCACGTAGGTGATGAATTTTCATTGAAACATTTCGTCGAACACTTGGTGTCGCGTCGAATAAACTAGAAAGAATATAACGCCTTTGCGATTCGTTTAAGCCAAAAATTTTCATCACTAATTGCAATACAACATTATACATTCATCATCAATCATCATAAACAACATATTAATACAATAATTTCAACAATATATCAAGATACAAGCACATTCTCAAGGGTTCAACCCAATTGAGATTAAAGGAGGAATTAAACTTACCAATCAATCGGAGAAGTCGAGTAATACGGATGATATACTGTACTATAAACCCAAAAATATAGAATATACAAGAAAGAAATCATTTTGGGTGAATTGTGTGTGAAATTTGCAAAGGGGTTCGATTTTGGAAGAAAATAACCAAAATAACGAAATGACGAGACGGAAGCAATTTTATTCTTTGAAAATGGTCTGGCGACCTAGTTAAGTCATGGGAAACGGTCGACGGCATGAAGGGCGACAATCGGCCTTGGCCTTGGTCGGCCAGTGGTTCATCCTGTTTTCCAAAATCCAAAGTTTGAACCAAAAATTCGATTTTTCGCCCTAAATTTTAAAAACGTGCAAATGCAAACATAGACCTCATTCAATATACATTATGTCATAATCAAGCTCGAAATGAGGTAAAAAGACTTACTATGTAAATGAACAAATGTCCCCGAGTTAACTTTGAGACGGATTTAAACACATCTCAAGTTTTTGTAAAAAAAAAAAAAAAAAAAAAAAACGCAATCCCTTAAAAAAGATATCAAATCTCAATATGTTTAGTTCGATTATGCCGAACCATATTTTGAGAAATTGTTAACACCGAACTTGTTATCCCGAAAAATAAGAACGTTTTAATACTTTTGATATAACAAGTCATAAGAAGAAGTGCCTTTTAAATATTTGAAAATTTCTTTTAACGGCACTTTAATGAGATTCGTTAGGATAGTTTTTTTGAAATCGAGCATATAGACATAAGGCATATAAAATGTCGAGTCTATGGGAATAATACAAGAAAAAAATACCTCGAATTTATTTGTCGGTCGATATACATTTCTCAACCTTTGTCAATCTTTAGCCATAGAGGTTGAGATGGTTCTTCTTTCTTCAATGCTTAACTCCTTCAAGAGTTCTTTTGAAATATAGCCATCTTCTTGGTCCAAGCAAGAAATTAAGCTCCCCCATCATACTTATCTCAATCTCACCTAGCATTGACTTGGAAAAATATCTTGCACAAATATTTATTAGTAGCACCATAGATATTTTCAACATAAGTTTGCACAAGTAAACAACCTTGCCCTTTTTCAAAACAAGAAGTGTAGTATCAACTTTACCTTTTGTAAAATCATTTTGCAAAAATAGCTAAGTCTATCAACCGTACAAGGCCTTTTATAAAAATCATTTGGCCTAAAATTTTAAACTCCGATAGACTTATATTTGAATAAAACCATTTAGAAAATTGGATTTAACATCCATTTGGTAAAGCTTGAAATTTTCTTAAAAACAAGAATGGACAAGTAAAATGCAAATAGCTATTAAATGTGCTATGAGTGCAAATGTTACATCAAAATCAATTACCTTCTTCTTGAAAATACCTTCGAGCTACTAACCTAGCCTTAGTTCGACCAATGTTGCCTTGTCAACGAGTTTGTTCCTAATACCCTTTTTGTCTTCTTCATCACTATCACCATAGGGCATCCAATTGATCTCGATAATTAATGCCTTTCTTGACAAATAATGACGTAAATGGCCATTTGTGAAAATATGTAAATCCTACACAATTATTAAAACAAATCTAGCACAAATCATAATGATAAAAGTGTAGACTAAGGATATCACAAGTAAGCTCATGCCATAAAAATCCATAAGAGATGATAACACACTTTAGTCTAAAAAATGCACAAGAGTTTTTTTTTTTTTAAAACATCATATAAGGTCTACTTTTTCAAAAATATTTTAAAAGCACAAATATATATTGAAGACCTTAATTAATTAATTAAAAATAAATACTTGAAAACTCATTTGCAATCAAGACACAAATAAAAACATGCATATTAACAAATAAAATGCGTATTTAAATGGGAGATACGGGTTACCAATTACGCCATTTCCATGGATTGTGTCGTTCTCATTGTTGATGATATCTTCCCCTTTGAAAATCTTCATGTTGATGGTGGATTCTCCGATTACTCCATCTCCAAGGATTATATCCTTTCCTTTGTTGATAATATTTCCTTCTTGGAAATTCATTTTGATGGTGTCTTCTTGGTGGTATGTATTTTCCTCGATTATTATTCCGCCTTTTACCTAATATGACATTGTTTTGTGGTACCCTCAAGTATTTGGGTCCTTTGAATTAGCTTTGAGACTTTTAGGTCTCCAATAATAATTAGAGTTATTTCTAGCCCGACAAGTATTAACCGTGTGACCCGTTTTACCACAATAAAAACAAGTAGTAATTTGGGAGCATAATGACCAACATGCATAGGGACTTGATTTCTTTTCCCATAATTAACAACACTAGGCTTATGATCAAGTCCTTGTTTCAAATTATCACAACTATGAACATCAATAATATTGGTCATTTTATCGGTACTCGAGTTGGATTTTGATAAATCATTTTTCATGCAATTAATATCCTTAACAAGAGTACTATTTTTCTTTTCAAGGTTTCCAACCTTGTCAAGTGTGGTGGTGTGATCACATGAAAGTGATTCATAAGAGGAAAATAAATTATCCTTGTCAATTTTTAAAATATTGAATTACTTTTTCAAATTTTTGTATTTAACAAGTAAACTTTGGAATTCATTTTGAAGCTCATCAAAATCATTTTGAAAATCACTATAATCATCTTGTAATACATTATCATAAGAAGTGGAGGGTTTAGAACTTACCTCATTTTCTTCTTCAAAGCCCATAAGACATCGCTCGTTATCATCGACGTCGGAAGTTGTAGGAAGCTCATCCCATGTTGGATTTGTATCCTTTTGAGAAGTAGATGCTTTTGAGTGGCTCCTTTCATTTGCATATACTTCTTCTAATTTTCTCCATACTTCATGAGCCGATTTAATTCCTACAATATGATCATATTCCAAAATGGTAAGTGAACAATAAATAATATTAAGAGTTTTACCATTTAAAGAGATGATTTTCTTCTCTTCATCATTGAGCCCTTGAGGACTTTGGAGGTGTGTGGTGCATCTTTTATCGAATGAATTCTTCATTGATGACGGTGTTCCAAATATCGAACCCGCAACTTTGTAAATAACATTCCATTCTTTCTTTCCAAAAGCATAATTTTTGGAGTCGAATAGTGGTAGCTTGGTGGTGGAGGCGCCGGTAATGTAGACATCGTTCGTAGTCGATGATACTTCCTCTTTACTCGCGATGTGGAACGAGCTTGCCAAATAGTTTGGCTCACGATACCACTTGTAAGTCCAAGCGGCTACGATAATCTAGAGGGGAGTGAATAGATTATCTCCATCTTTTCGATTATGCCCTCTTTTTGAAACAAATACGCCAAGACAATAATAAAGGTGCGGAATATAAACAACACGCGTCGATTTAAAGAGGTTCAACCCACCTAGGGCCTAATCCTCCACCACCCCAAATATATCCGGGATGGATTTCAAAAGAAAAGAATTTTATTAATTACCATAATTAATACAAATTCAACTTACAACACCTTGAAGAGTATCACACTCTTCTTCAACACCACCATTGGAGATTACCACAATCTCCCTTTGAAGATTACCACAATCTTCCTTCAACGGCACCTTTGAAGATCACCACAATCTTCAATCTTGAAGAATACCAAATTCTTCAATACCTCAAGAGCACCACACTCTTGAAACACCTATCACCTAGATCACCCAAGTGTATTCTTTCCACAGAATACTCACAAGGATGTCTTGTGTTGAATGATAACGAAATCAAGACTACAACTCAATAATGAATATTACAATTTGAGTGCAAGTGTAATCAAGAAATAAAGCCTAGACCTCAAGATGTGAAAGTGAAATACTTAGGCTATAAATACAACAAGAGTGTTGAATATGAAAGCTTGGAAATTTGCTTTGATTTCTTGTTGTGTATTTGCTTGTGTTGTTACATCTTGTGTCTTCAATTCATCCTCTATTTATAGGAAGTCTTCACCAACATAGGCTCCCAACATAGGCTCCTCTATCTTCACTTTTGTCTACAAAAAGAGGATCACAAGATGTAGAAATATTGTACAAAATAGAAAATCAAATCTTCTTTGTCAATATGTTCAACGGTACAAATTTTCTTTGTCAAAAGATTACACAAACATGCGACGGTTGCCTGTATAAGATTTCGAACGTTTTGAAAAAGATAGTGCGATCCAGTGCGATTCATTAGGGGGGTCGACCGATCGACGAGGGTGCGGTGCGACCGGTCGCCTCAGGGTGCGGCCGGTCGACCTCACTCCCTTGACCGGTCCCCTTCCTTCTTTTTTTTTCACGAGAATTTGTTTGTTTCGCTCGCTTTCATTTTTCAACTCTTCGGTGCACGGTCGACGTATAGGGCGGCCAGGTGACCTCAATATTAAATGTTGTCCGATTTTTATTAAAAATAAACTTCAAGAAATACTCCAAAACAAATAGTAAAAACATTTTAAATCACTTGGGAGTATTTTGACAATATTTATAAACAAGGTTTTGGTGTAAAAACCAATTTAAACAAAACCATCAAAAGTGTTGTCCATTTTATCAAAAAATAAATTCTAAGAAATACTCCAAAAATTAGTAAAAATATTTTAAATCATTTAGGAGTATTTGGGCAACATTTATAAACATTGTTTTGGTATAAAAACTCATTTAAATATAATCATCAAAATCTTGATAAAAACATTTATCTAACACACATGTTTTTAATATGCATTATAATGTGAGACTGATATAAATTTTTGTCTATGTATTTTTTGTGGATTAATTGGTCGCTTGATATGGTGTAAGGGTATGTTGGTAATGTTTTGTTGAAGTTGGCTTCATTAGCAAATCGACGTGATGGACATTATACTTATCTTTGAAAAATGCCCCTCGAGTCAGTCTTTTAATCCGGATTTTGGGAAGATTGAAGTTGTGGTGAGGAAGTTGATTTGCTTTTCGGTGAGGAATCTAGTGGAGAAATTGGTGGCAATCAAGGGGTTGATAACGAGACTCAATAGTATGAGGCATTTTGTAACCATGCTTTGAAAATATTCTTCCGCTTTGGAGAAGGTTGAGGAAGATATATCTTGACGCGAGAGTTTAAGAAATGGCATGATTGCGCCCGTTTTAGCATTGGTTGACCCAAGAAACAAACACCGCCAATTAGTAATTTGTACTAGAAATATCTCGGAATTACGCTAAGGATAATTTGGTTGAGGAATAGCTCCAAGTTGTGGGTGTAAGTGTAATTTTTTTAATTTTTGGATATATTTTATTTTTTCTATTTTTGTTAAGAAATTTATTTTATAGATTTTGACTGATGCTATGTAAAACTTAAACTAGAAAGTTGGCACCCCATTTTCCTTGTAATTTGTATTGTAGTAGATATGGTGGAAAAGGCTGAGTCAAGTCGACTATGCCTAGAAATACAAGAAGTCAATCAAGATCGGAAGTGAAGACTCATTGCAAAGACAAAATTGAGTATGGCAAAGAAGAAAAGTCAAGAACTCGACCGAAGGTGTATCACCAAGGGGCAATTTGTGTGAAGAAGAGTCAAGTCAACTCAAGAAGCCAAGTCTCAAGTTGAAGTGACACATGAGTCATCCAAAGTTTGGAAGCTAACTCAAGTCACACGGGAATAAAAGATCATAATAAGTCACGACAACCGAACGAGATCCGTTGAAAGTCAAGAATGTTACTCTTAATGGTAACATGTTAAAGTTGTCGAGATAAAGTGTTAGTTCTAGTTGTGTGCAAAAGGAACAAACCAATGGGAAGATCGCACTGTGTCGAAACGCCGCAATGCCGCAAGATATTAAATACGAGGAAATGTCAACATCAAGGACTGCAACAAGACAAGCAACGAACACAAGTGACTTTTGAAATTAGCCTACCTCTTCAACGGGCAAAATTTCAAAAGTGCACTATAAAAGGCTGAGGAATTTACTGAGAAAAGGTTACCTTGATTACCTGAACCACGAACAAGCAAGAAATATTCAAGCAACTAACCTGCAATATTCTCAAGTTTATTCAAGCAAATCCTCAAGCATGAAATCGAAGAAAATCGATCCAACACAAGTTGTGAAGGAAAGACAACTTCAAATCTTTGATGAGGAAACTTTTGAAGAATCAAAAGGGGTCTACAATCCAAGGAGGATTGTAGGAAGGTTCAAGGTCGAACCAAGATTATCAAGTTATTGGAAGGCTTCGTGATCAAATCCAAGAGCTTGAGAAAGTGAGTCAAGTAGCAAGCAAACCGCCTTGTGAAGAAGAAGTCGAATCGGAAGAGAAGCCAACTGTGTGACCAAGGTTGTCTCTAGATTGTTCACCACTTTGTAAACTGATTTGTTACATAGTGGATTCCTCCAGGGGTTGGAGAAGAGAGGATTAGAAGAATTACCCCATCTTCGAACCTCTATAAAAATTATTTGTGTCATTTATTTTTCAGCACATTTATATTTCTGCATACTTACATCATATCTGCTGATAAACTCATATTTGCTATCCAACTGATTAATAACCAAGTGCTAAAATCAAGTGTTAAAACAAGCTTAAAACAATTCAAAGGGTGTTAAGTCTTCCGCTGATAAAACCAACACATCCAAGTTAAAGTTCAGGTTAAACAGTCGAGTTATACATCTCTATCGAGTCTGTTGAGTGGCTAACTCAGCTGAATAACCAACTTAGCTGTCCCCCAAGGACACAGCTGTTTGAGTTAACTCTGTAATAATTTTAAAAAGACTAAAATCAAAATGTTGGTAAGGTTTATTCAACCCCCCTTCTAAACCTAACTCACACCCCTTGGGACCTACAGTTTTTTATGGTTTTGATATATTTTACATGCATGAGGATTTGACAAAAGATGGTGGTGAAGATGTTGGTGGCTACCGGGTTGTTGATGGTGGATTGGATGTTGGCCATGGAGTTGACGTTGAAGTGGATGCTGGGAGTGGTCGGGATGGTAGCAACGATCCGCCCGAAAGTGATCAACATCCGGTAGAGGTCTGCATGCGTAAGAGTAGGAGGAAGCCTCATAAATCTGTGATGTTGGCGTTGCCTTTCTACGCTAGGCGGATTGACGTTGTAGAGAAGCTGAATATGATGCACAATGTGGTTACGAAGTGAGTGTTTGAGAATGCAGAGGATGAGAGGTATGTCAGTTTATCTATCTTTTTTTTTCTCATTTTGTTCAATCGCTTGTTAATTTTTTGTTAATATTGTTAATTTATGTAGGAAGAGATTGAGACAATGAGGCTAGAAGAGTATATAAGTGTTGTTATTGATGTTTGGTTGAAAATGTTAAATGCGAAGGAGGAAATGAAGGATGCGATTTCCCCTTCACGTTTCTTTGCAACGATTTTTTCGACGGTATATGTTCTTTTTATTTTTGTATGTTTTTATATCTTTTTTATCATGCAATTGTGGGTTGGTAGTATTGGTATGTTATTTTACATTTCTAGGTATTGCAGATTGGTCATTTATCAATGTATAGTTATTAGTAATTTGACGCAGTAGTGTCACAAAATGATGCATTCTTTTTTTGCATGTATAGGTTCTAGTACGTACGTGCATTTTTATCCGGGCAATGATGCATTTTTATCATGTGTATAATGCACAGTTAGCAAAATGATGTATTTTTAATTACTGTTTTGTTGTTAGAGACATAACAAGTTTCTAATGGGGAATGGAACAATATGATGATTGTAGTATTCTTATTGCAGTTGTACTCTGTTGTGTCCCCAAGGGCTGATATGGATGACAAAGGTGCATTGGCTTTATTTTCGCAAACGTTCGATGCAGAGTTCGTGGACCCAACTGCGATTCGTTTGCAGGATGTTGATATAGCGGGATAGTTAATAATTTTAGTAGTGCTTGTTTTCTATTTTGTTTTGATTTATTTTTTGTTGTTTTCCTTTTCAGTATTTCTTCCCTATTTGCAAGAGTGAAGATATTTTTGTCATATGCATTGATGTAAAGAAGAGGTATTGTCATATTTTGGACAACTCTTCGGTTAGAGGCACCAATTATGACAAGTACGAACAATTACCGGCAATTCTGGTAATTTTTGTACCTTATTTTTTGTAATCTGTCTCTATCGTAGTAGTTATTTTTTTGCAGTTATGATCTGAAAAAATTTGGTGTTCAGTCAGTTGAGTTGTAGTGCAATCTATAGTTGTTTTGGTGCATATATACCGTATGATGCTTTCCATATTTTTTTTTTTGAAAATATGATGTACTGTCAAAGGAAGTTTAGTGCATAGTTAGTTGTAATATGACACATAAATAATTTTTAGTTTTGAAGTGACTTATGATATGTCTAGTGTAGCACAACCATAATATTTGTTTTCTTTTTTGTATACATAATGTCATGTTTTTTGTTTTTATAATCGTCCTTGGTTTCTAATTGTGTATGTCCTTTTGGTATGTGGTACAGTTAAGTGTATTTTCTCGATATTTATTTGTGTGTGGTTATTATCAAGCATCGCGCATTGTAGAAAAATGTTCCCCAGTTAGGCTTGCGATGTCGTGGAGGGATTCTAACAATAAAGTTGATTGTGTAGTCTATGCGATGCGGCACATGGAGACCTACATGGGTGGAGCGTTGAAGAAGTGGAATGCTGGTTTTGACAAGGCTGATGCTGCTTAATTCACACGCATGAGGACTCTGTATTGTCATGCAATTATAGTTGATGATTTGAATGAGGAAAGGGAAAATGTTCTTGTTTTGGCCAAGAAATTGTTTAATGGGAAGAAGAAAGTATAATGCTAGTTTTTGAATTTGTATAGGATGATGTTCTACATGAAAACTATTTAGAATGTTTTGTTTTGTGGGTCTTGTTAGTATAGTGTAGCTTTTGTAAAAAATGTTGATGTATATTTATTATTATGTTGGTGCTTCTTTTATATGCTATTAACTGTGAAACAATTAAAGTGTTGTATATCAAGCAATATGAATGATGGGAATTATCATTTTGTCTATGATAATTTAATGGTCCAAATGTATTTAAGCTTGTATTTTTCCTTTTGACAATACACTTGTGTTTATGTATTAACTTTGGCAATATTATCATTTTAGTGTATAATTAATGGGAGTTGTGTGCAATTTTACATTTTAGGTGATGCACTTATACTGTGTTAATAGTGTAATGGTGCTTATTTACGTCAAATTTGATGCACGGTTAATGAGACTGATGTGCACAATTAATCAACGTGTGGTGAATTGTATTGATTAATAGTTATGCACAATTAGCATTTTTTTAGTGCATAGTTAGTCTTGTCGTGATGCAAGTATATTATTTTATAATGCATTTTTATTTTTTGATGCAGAGTTAACGACATTGTAGTGCATATTTAGACTATAATGGTGAATAGATAGAGTTAATAATATGTATTCGTACACAACAATTCATGAGTAATTTTTTTTATTGTAATGTCATTGAGTATAAAAAGTATTAATGTGAAGCATTACGTAAAAAAAGGATGATTATTTTGTTGACTGATTGGGACATATCCGGTTGTTGTGTGATGAAACTTTGCTGTAGGTTCCACATTTTTTGTTTTAGCTTGGTGCTTGCATGGACTGCCCTTTTTTTTCTGACTCTGTATCCTACTTTTTATTCGGCTCCCGCTGCCTTTGTTTCGTGCTTGTTGTGGTGGTAAGACTGAGATGTCCATTTGAGAAGTAGAGCCACAATAAGTTTCAATCAAGGTTTGTTTGCTAACAATTGTTTGCCCTTCTTGGTCCCGAGCTAATTTATCCATGTGTTCAGATAATAAGTGCGATATATCTGTCAATTTTTTCACCCTCCCGTTTGCAAGTCTTATGCAACTATGGAAAGTTGACCACATCTCATTTAAAGATGTGTTTGCTTCTTCGCCACTTTCGAATTCGTACAGTTACCCGTTTGTTGTTAATGGATGTACGGATGCCAGTTTCATCCATCGTGTAGGTATGTATTTGTTGGGAATTTCTTTGAGGTTCTTGAATATGACGAAGATATGCCGACACAAAATTTCATGCATTTCAAACATCTTGCAACTACATGTTGTCCTTGCTTCATCTTTGCAGTACATTATATTAAAAATTACATCATTGTGGTCCTTTATTGAGTAGGAACAACTGATGTTTATTCTTGTGACCAGATGCATCAAGCATTTATAACATGCGGTTTCAATCTCCATACTTATTTTTTCTAAATATAGCGTGTGTGTGTATAATGTTGATGCATGTTTTTCAATGTCCAAAGGGGTCTTGCATTTGGGGGTGAGAGTGTCACTCTCGTTGTTGAGTTTATGTATTGCATGTCGTTGTGACTTCATTGCGCTGTCAAAGTACATAAAGAACTCTACCAAATTGACGTGGGGGTTGGTAAACCCGCCGAACCAACTATTCGTGCTTTCAGACCTTGATGTAGTTCTTAGTAAATTCCCCATTGGTACATCTCTAAAATAAGTTGGGATCCAACTTTTCCTAATTTCATACAGTGACGAAAACCATGGATGATTTTTTAGGTCGAATTCCCTTATTAATGATTGCCATTTTGTTTCTAATTCAGCAGGTTCAATTTGTTCATCCCAAATAGCTGAATTAATTTAGTCACCGTAAGAAATTCTCATTTTTGAACAATGTATGGCCGACCTTAGTGCTCACCTTCTCGATGATGTGCCACATACACAAGTGGTGTCTTGCTGTCTTGAAGACTATTTTGAACGCGTTTTTCATTGTTAGATCTTGATCGGTTATGATGTAGTACGGTTCCCTGCACATTGTCTCTAAAATATTTTTGAACAACCAGATATAGGTGTAACGCCCTAGTTTCAAATAGACAAGTACATTAATTTAATAAGAAAATGTATTTAAAAGTGCGTGAATAAGACACATCTCAAAATAAGTGGAACCATTTTATTAATAAACCCAAAAATTTATCACACTTCTGCTGCGCTACTCTAATTTTATAAAACATAGTCTAACTATAAAAAATTGATGCGCCACTTGTAACGACTAAAAATTACTAGAATCCAACTAATTCGATAAAAGCAAGCATTTTATGAAACATAGCCTAGAATTAAAATTTTCATTCAAGTAAACAAAGTACTTTAATTCAAAATACAATTTTTAAAAATAAAACTCTAGCATTCAATAGAAAATTCAAAAGCATTGACAATAATAAAATATTTCTAAAAATTAAATTAACTAAATTTACTATTTTCATACCCACCGCCTCCAATCATCGCTCGGGCCTCAACCCGAAAAGTGTTAATAAATATAGGGTGAGCTTTCAACTCGCCCAATGGAGACACGTTTGTCAAGATTAAATACAACACATAGGCATAATCATAAACATTCAACATGTAATTTTTTTACTCTATCCTTTTCTTTGGGTGACCGATTTTTTATAGTATCATGGGTAAACCCCGAGGATACGTCTGATCCGGACCTTCTTACAATCCCTGAATAAGTACTGCGGGTTCACCCCGAGGATACTTTTAATCCCTAACTTTCTTACAACCCGGACTAATTATAACATAACATGGGTTCACCCCGAGGATACTTTTGATCCCAAACCTTCTTACAGCCCCAGACTAATTATAACACTGCGGGTTCACCCCGATGATACTTTTGATCCCAAACCTTCTTACAGCCCCTGACTAACATGATTTATTTTATTCCACATTTCACATAAATGAATACACATATACGAAGCATTTAAAAATGACAAACAATAAGTGAATAGAAATATCCCACCTTAATTAAATGCAGATATCTGGTGCAACGAATGTTAACAGATACAGAAAATCCCACTCCTTGTTATTCTCGTTTCCTACCATAAATTAAAAAAATATAATTAATAAATAATATAAGAATAAGTATAATTAATAAATCATATAGCAATATAGGGTAATCATAAAAATAATTTGAAGAATGGAATTAAATAAGGTAATTGAGTTGGCTTGAAAATTAAAAATAAAAGGGTTATTATGTAAACAATTAAAACTGGAGGGGTAAATTTTAAAGGAATAGAGTTCATGGACTGTTTTGAAATAAAATTGAAAATTTGGAGAGATTAAATGAAATTTCTGGAAAATAGAACTTATATCCCTAAAATACCATAAGCCCAATTTCCTTCTTCTTCCCCATAACTCCCCTCTGCAACTCTTTCTTTCCCCTTTCTTTTTTTTTTTTCCTTCCTTTAATCAACACACCTGCATTTTGTCAATTTATCATCTTTTTCTTCTTCTTATCTCCACTCCACCCTCACACTCCTCCCTCTTTTCTTTCTTTCTTTCTTCTTTTTTTTATTTTTTATTTTTTATTTCCTCTCAAGATTCTCAATCTTATTAGAACCAACCCACTCTTCAAAAAGTCATTATGTCCGTAAACCTCCCTCCGAAATGGTGACTCAAACGGCGGAAAAATAACAAGCTGGGTTCCAAATATCTGGTTTCTGGTTCAGAAATTTGGTGTTTCAGAAGTGGTTGGGCGGTGCCGGCAGAAAGGGGTGGAACGGAAGGATTCTTTTCTGACTTTGATTTTAAACTTGATAAAAGCTGATGAAATAATCAATACGGGTGACGGTTATATATATAGGCTAATTTTGATGAAGTTGAAAGAAAAGAGATTTTGATGATGATATGATTAAAATCAGATATGTACTTATCTATTAGGAGTTGAAATATATCTCTAGTTGGATTTAAAATTCTGGACTGTAAAAGGATAATCACGTAATAAAATATATACTTAATAATTAACAAAATTCAGATAATTATAATAAATAAAAAACAGGATATTACAATAGGATTCCTCGTCCTCCTTCAATAATAATCCACATGCAAATGTAACACAACGACAATGGTTGTCTATGCTCTGTGAATGGTGCAAACACCATTTTACACATGTTAAACAAGTACAATAGTTATGCTCTTAATACACATACACCAAATTATTTATATAAATGCATCTGGTGTTTTTATATGCACCAAACTAACTAACATGTTTGTGTTGTAAGTATCATCAAATGAAATTATGTCACCAAACATAGTATAATTGCGTATAGATATATGATCACCAAGAATAGTCTTGTTAGTTGATCGTTTTCGTCCACATTATAAATAAAGGCCATTCCAGGACAAATCTCTTTTTTTCCAAGAACTTGCCAATCATCAAATGTGCCTTCAAGTCCCTTTTAAAATTCTTGAATTCTATCTGTAATGCTCCCACTTTCGAATATCCTCCAACAATCCCTTTAAATAAGTGGTCTGTCTTTGCAGTCCCTATGTTGGCCTTTGAACAATTTACGATAATATGTTGGTGACTAAAATTTGAATTTTGATTCACTTTAATAAAATGCATGTACGCTTCTGATGTCAAACAATGGGTGTGGAGTTCTTCGAAATGCTTTATTGTGTATGAGTTGTTTCTTGTGTATTCTAGTACACAGTTTGCTTTGCAACCAACGCGGTTTGAAATTCTCTTACGGATGCTTGTATGTTTACTGCTTTTTTCATCATTTCTTCTTGAATGTTCAAAGCGTTCTCGGTTATATATTATGTACTGCACTCGGATTTCGTGTTTTTTGAATCGTCATGAGGTGTTTTTCCGTATGTCAAAACCATAACTTGGTCTGTTAGCCCTATAAAACTCTATACCATCCTCCAATGTAGGAAATTGCATGCCTATTTGGGGTATTTTTCTTGTTCAATTTCAGGGATCCAGTATTTTGTAGAATCTGGGGATATTACAATGTGTTCTCGCACTTCGTTATGTTGGCGACCTGTTTCAAGTAAATATGCATTACATAAACATACCATTGCAGTTGAAATAACATAAGTATGCATCATTATTATTGTAAATATACATCAAATACACATCATATATGTAATTGGTTTGGTAAGTGTTTCTCTTCGAATTTCTTCGTTATGTTGTATGTGTATGCTCTCTGTACATGCATTAAATTAGCATTTTCTAGGATGTCCATTTTTTCAAACCATACAACTAATGAGTATATGCACCAGTCTTTAAATCATAATGCACCATATATAAACAAAATATGCATCAACATTACATGCAATTTGTTACCTTTCCTAATGGGCACAAGTTGCAGATTAAACTTAATATGCATTGTTATTATCCATTTATGCATCAAATATCATGTACCCATGCATTAAAGTTACAAATGTAATCTATCACTATTCCCAATGGGCACCAGCTACAAATTAAGATAAGTTGCATCATTATTAATCAGTTATGCATCAATATACACTAACTATGCATCAACTATTCAAATGTAATCGTTTCACTATTTCTCATGGGTACAAGTCACAAATTTAGATAAATATGCATTCTTATTATTCAGTTATGCATCAAATATGCACTAAACATGCATCAAAATTATAAATATAATCTGTCACTATTTCCAATGGGCACAAGTTCATAATTAAACTAATTATGCATCGTTATTATTGAGTTATGCATCAAATATAAACTAATTATGCATTATTTTATTTTATAATCCATGAACGTATATAGGTGAAATAGAATAGTGTGATTGTAAACATGTGTATCCACGATTTGAAGAAAACTCAAGCATACTTTAATCTAGATATTATGCATCAGAATTCAACATGAGTTAATATTGCTTATTTTCGATCAGATTTTACGTATCAGATTTGTTCTCTTCATATTCATAGGTTTCATATATCATTTCCATTGAAATATGATCCAGATGCTGGTGCGTATATTGATTTCCTGTGGTGTTCATGTCACAATTTTACTCTTCTGCTACAAATTTGTTTTCCCTTTTTCCATTTGCAGGCATAAGAGAGATTGGATGGTGTTTTTGTGTGATTTTTCTCTTATGGAACATGATTTGATCATATCCCACGATTGCAAGCGTGTGCAGGAGTTGTTATTATGAAATGTTGTTACACATATTAAGGATTTACTACATTACCTTTTTTATATTTAAAATAATTTGTAAATGCTCTAATTTTAATTGCAATCTGGACCATTGATAGTAGATGTGGATGAATGTGATCGACCCATACGGTCTCACGGTAGGGTCCTCACGAGATCATATCCTAAGGAGAGGATCCAAGAGACCAGGGTTATAGGTGAGACCGTAGGGACTAATTTTAGTCATTGATTGAATCATTGAGTGGTTGTGATTAGATGAATAAAAAATATAATTAAATAATTGATTTAATCAAAGAAATGGTGATAAAGTAAAATCAGCCTCAATTGACAACTAATCCCATAAAAATGGACACACAATTGGAAAGAGAATCGCCATTATCTTCCACAATCCGGTAAAAATGGATATACTATTGGAAAGAGAAATCGTTATTAAAGTTTTTCAACAAAAATCAACTAACTATGCATTGTCTAGAAGCTATCAATGCATTAACTATCTATACAATGTAAATAAAACTAAATATGCAGTAAATTATATCCCAAACTATGCAATAAGTGTCATAAACTATGCAACAAAAATCAACTAAATATGCACTGTCGAGAAACTATATATATATATATATAAAATATTGTGTATAAACTAAATGTGCAGTACATTATATCCGACTATGCAATAAGTGCCATAAACAATGCAACAAAAAATAAATAACTATGCGTTGTCTAAGATCTATCTAAGTATCAAAAGAAAACTAATTATGCTTACTCTCCAATATGTCATAAAACATTGCAATAGAAAATAACTAGCTATACATTATCTAAAAGTTGTCTAAGCAGCAAAAAACACTAAATATGCTTTGGATTCCTAAAAAAATTCAAAAAAAAATTGCCCCTTGTAATTGCGCCATTAAATAAGACATTATAATCATACCTTATATAAAAATGTTGGAATAAGAAATTACTATATTTTCCTTAGTGAAACACACTTACAAACTAGTTACTAAAAAAAGTGGAAATATTGTTTGACTGACAGTTATAATTAAACTAGTTTTTTTTCTTTAATATTCTGACTAACATGCGCTAGTCAAACTAGCGTCTGCTGCAAAAGCTAGCACGACAGTCGGGCGCTAGTTTGACTAGCGCCTGGCCTTTTTCTTTTTTTGTTTTTTGAAAATTTCCTACCTCTATAAAACCGCGCCCCCTCCCCTTAAAACACACACCAGAATCCAACCCCAATACAAAATCCCCCCCTTCCATATCTACAAAAGGTTGCGGCTGGTTGCGACGAGTGGCAGCTGGAGGCGGCAGACGGTGGTGGCTGGCGGTGGCAGGCGGTGTACTGTGTGATTCCGATCACTTTTTGAAATCTCAAGTAATTTTTTATACATATTGAACAATTTTTAATATTTGTAATTTATTTTGCTAATTGTTTTAAATTTGTTGAATAATATGTTGTGTGTTGGTAGATAATATGTTTAAATAACCTTTTGTAGATGTTATTTTTAGACATTTTTACAAATTGTAAGAAGAAATTGTTGAATAATAATATGTTAGGTAGATATTTTTTAAAAAATTAGTAAAATGATAGATTAATATAATTTTAATTGCTTGTAGATAACTTTTTGTAGATGTTATTTTTAGATATTTGTAGATGTTATTTTTAGGTTTGTAGATAATATAATTGGTAATTTTTAATTTATTCGAAAAAATTATAGAATAATTAATTTATTAGTAAAAGTAATAGTTATGTTTAATTTTTGAAGATATGTCAGACAAAATTGGAGTATTTGTGCACTATGAAGGAGAAGTTGTCGGAGCAACACATATTGATCGTAGTATCGACCTATCAAATTTATGAGGACTTTTGTATGAAATGACGGATTTGGATCGAGAATCACCATAAGTTTGCGCTTTTACGCTAAATATTTTGACAATGATAATTCACGAGTGGTTCCAATTGAAAAGGATCGGGAACTTAGATTTGTTTTTGGATCCGATAACTTAAGGTCTGTCGATCTATTTGTGAATCCGAAATTTTATCTCATACCGCACAACCACCAATTCCATTGGAAAATGAGTTTTACCAATATGCATCTTAAACTATTGGTGACTTCGAATTGCCTTCGGTTACTCAAGGAATGACAAGCATGGGTTTGGGTAGTGCTTGTAGACCTAATCAGGGGAATTTGGATGGATTGAATGTGCATGTTGAGAATCGACCTACAGTTAGGGGTGATTATTTTCTTGGGGATATAACGGGGAACTCGTAACCTAGTGATAATAGCGAGCATGGTGATGATAGTGATGATCATGTTGAGCTTAATGATGTACAAGATCATGAAGATGATCATCCTGCCTAGCGACATGTTCCTTTGGTAGTTCTTCCTCATCCTAATTTATCAAGATCCTCTTTTTTTTAGTCTGGATACGAAGATATTTCTGGTGATTCTGTTGATGGCCCGTTAACAACTATGTATTATGACTCTGAGAGAGGTTAGTTGGAGAAAGGTATGGTTTTCGTAGAAAAAAAATACGTGTAATTCGTAGTTAAGGATTTTCATGTTTATCATGGCAGACGTGAGAATAGGGTTGTGGAGTCTACGCCGACATTGTGGAGAAAGTTGTTTGTAAGCATAATTAATCAGGAGTTATTGAAATGGGCTTATCATCCCAACAATGTAATAGGAGGTTGCAGTCGAGTTTTGTGAAAAGACATTCAATGTGGCAAATTACCAAGTTAGGACCTGCCCATAGTTGTGTTATGAACACCGTCTCCAAAGATCATAGAAACTTGTGTAAAAATATTATCTCTAAAGATCTTATGGGGATGGTACAGTGTGATCCGACGTATGATATCAAGTATGTTCAGCAAAATGTAAAGGACAAATATGGATATGAGATTTCATACCATAAAGCTTGGCATAGTTTGAAACGGGCAAGAGAAAATATGCATGGGACTTGGGAGAAATAGTTTGATCAATACTTGCCTAAATATATTGGGGCGCTGCAAAATACAATCCCTAAACAATTGTGGAGTGGTTCCCAAAGAAATAGACGAATATGGTGTGCATACTTTGGGGTACGTTTTCCTGGGCGTTTAGGCCGTGCATCGAAGGTTTTAGGCATTGTTGCAAGGTCATTAGTGTGGATTTTAACACACTTGTATACTAAATACAAGCACAAGATGTTAATTGATGTGACTGGATGCAAACCAACATGTTCTACCACTAGCATATGCTGTTGTAGATGAGGAAAATTTTAGGTCATGGCATTGGTTTCTTCATATGGTGGCTAAATACGTGGTTTGTGGCATCGAGGGAATGTGTCTAATTCGAGCGGTTGAACGTGTTCCCAAGTTTCAAGCACCTATGGGAGTACACCGGTTTTGTCTGAGGCATGTGACATCTAATTTAATAATCATTTTAAGAATATCAAACTCAAGGACTTGTGTTGGCAAGCTGGATCAGAGTTGAGTGTTCGAATGTTTGAGAAAATAATAGAGCAGATTAAATCCTTGAACCCAGATGCTTACGATTATTTGGCGGCTATTGATCCTTTCCTATGGACACTCTGCTTCGATGAAGGGAAGCGGTGTGGAATTATGACTACAAACATGTCTGAATGCATCAATGGAGTACTTAACGATGCTCGACGCCTTCCAATCATAGCCATTGTGCGGATCACCTTTGCAAGGTTGGCTAAGTATTTTTTAGATCACATGACGAATGCATTGCTTACTCAGCGGTGAAACTAAATTTGGCTAGATGATGTACACCATAGGTTTGACAAAATACAGCGCCTCGGATTACAACATATAGTGTAGATGTATGATTATACTGAACAAACTGCAAGTGTCATCACACAACACCGGGTTCTAGGCATTCACGTACCTTTAAAGTGAAGTTATCTACTCAAGAATGTTCATGCGGCCAGTGGAAGAATGATGGAATTCCATGCTCTCATGCAATGCAAGCTTGTCGCCATTTTATGATTGACCGAGGAACTTTTATGAAGCAATATTATAGCACCAGCGCTTACTTGAGAACATATTCTTCAGGACATTTTGAACCATTGCCCGACGATGATGAGTGGGATGATCCACCTTTCCAGATGCAACACAACACGGAGCGCCGTGTTGTCAGGGGACGTGGAAGAGATACATTATCAAGAATTCGTAATGAAATGGATCTTCCACAAACCCGTGCGAGGGAACAATATCGTGCGTGCGAAAGAGTAGAAACTTCACAGCGCGGATCTTCATCCCATCATATTTAGTTTTTTTAATTGTATCTTAGAAACCCTGATTGTAATAAAATTAGGAATGTGTAATTCATGATTGTAATAAAAAGTTAGGATATGTCTTATGAAAACAATATTTTCCCATATTCATTTTACGTCTTATGCCTTATTCATTTTCCCGTATTCATTCATTTTATGTCTTATGCCTTGGTTTACATTTTTGTTCAACAGATGAATTCTAGACATGTCATAGATGTATACGGACCTCAGGATCCTGATATCTTGACTTTACAGGGGACTCATCAATCTTAGGCTGTATATGATGGAGCGGTTGATAAGGTACTATCAACTCATCAGGGATGTGGTATATTTTGGAGTTTTAGACCAGGTGCTTATGCAATGCTACATCCTCGAGTATTGCATATATTGTATGATATGGGTTTCTACGGTGTTGCACGGTGTGATTCCATGATTACTGACCATCATCTCATCACTGCCTTAGTGGAAAGGTAGTGCCCCGAGATGCACACATTTCATCTACCTGTCGGAGATGCTACAGTGACTCTTCAGAACGTTGCTATCATATGGGGTTTATCCATAGATGGTGATGTTGTAGTTGGTCGTACTCTGTTTGCTACATGTAATGTGTGGCGTGCCTATTGTGGACCATATGTAGGATTTATACCTACCTCGAGTCAGATGAGGGGGAGGACACGAATATATTGTACATCCATTTCAAACCATTTGAGATGCATTCAAATCACAGAGCATACTCCACAGCACGTGGTTGAGCAGTATGCACGCGGTTGTGCAATGCTCTTATTAGGTTGTATTATGATGCCGGACTCCTCAGGAAACTATGTCTCCTTGCTATACCTGCAGCAACTGGGTGTTTCAGTTTGGGCAGTGCAATTTTATCATTTTTATATCGTGAACTTTGTAGTGCTGCAGATAAGGAAAAAATGGGATCGGGGGACCACTGGTCTTCTTCAGGTATATCTTTGTTGTTGTCTCGTAAATTATAACTTGCATTTACAGTTTATGTTGAAATAATAATATTTTGTTTTCCAGATTTGAGCGTGGTCTCGGATGAACACTATAGTGCCCGCGAATATTACTTCGATGATTGTACAGGGTCCACTTGTATGTGTTGATGGTAGAGGATTAGGGCTACCACCGTATGGGGCTAGGTGGATACATCATCACAGCTACACTCGCACAGTTAGGCATTTTGTACGGGTATATAGAGATATGCTTCACCGACCATTACCTCGATGAGGTAAAACCCTTTAACTATTCATTACTATAAATAAATATATAAATATATATTTTATTAATGAGTATTTTTGGCAGTTTTTATGGGAGCCCTATGATCTAATGGACTCGGATATCAGAGATCTTGGACCTCGTTTCTTGACTATACATTGGCTATCACGATGTCCACTTATTAATTATGCGATTGTTGAGATATACCATCCCGATCGAGTACTTAGACAATTTGGTTGTATACAGGGTATTCCACAACATATACACCATACTCATATGGACCTACATGAAATTAATTGTAGAGGTCAGGATACCACGATTGGGGACATCGTCATCGGGATTGGGTCGAGTTATGGAATATGAGACATACACCGATACTCGACGATCAACCGATTGCTAGAGGTGTTCGTACGGTCGAGGGATATATGCGTTGGTATGTCAAGATTACACGACGATTGATAACACCTGGTCACTTGCCTCAGCAACCCATGTTCCAACCATCAAGCACAGCAGCACGTGATGCTATGGTATATTTATTGTTCTCTGACTTGATTTTTTAAAGTGAATTATAAGCAACAATAGACAAAATAATAGACATGTTATTTGTTTTTTTCAGTTCTCGTGGATGGAATAACTTAGGCTTAGTTCAGTTGAATCATCATTCGAGGACGTTGAGTTATATTCACGTTTACGACGTGTTGCTATGGAAGTTAGCGATGATATTAAGCGGATGCTACACAGGCTACCATACCACACGGGTCCGCCAACAGGTGATATACCTGCCAGGATAGCCCCGAGAGCCCATACGGGTCGTAGCTCACGCAGCAGAGGATGATAATAACAGTCACGACCATTTACAGACGGTGCTTCCACATCTCGTGATGTTCCTCCACCGGTACCCTATGTTGATATAGTGGGACCTTCTACTTATACATCCACGATGCACTATGGTATGAATTTTATGAAATTCTTAAAAATTATAAATTGACAAAAAAAAAACACATAAGTTCTTTTTATTGATCAATTTTCATTATACATGACAAATCCATCTATATCTACTCCTGGTTATTATGCCCCTCAGCCAGTACACACTGATTATAACACGCCAGAGTGGACATCATTTACATCTCTATTACAGATAGATTTTGGTGCTATGGGAGTTCCATATAGTGGTCATGATTCCTCCACATCCAATCATCCACATTTCAACATATCACCTGTTTCATTTCCACTACACTTAGTGAGTATAGTGGTTTGACCGGAGAGTCGACATCATCAGTTGCATCTAGTTATCATACAACAAATGATCAAGAGTATGATGATCCGCCACCACAAAAGGTTCAGGGGGATGTTGGTAGGCGTAGCAGTATTAGGCAGAGGGTAGCACTTAGGTGTGGCACCGGGGGACATAGGGTTTAAGATTAATCTAGACTTGTAACGATTACAATTTTCTATATCATTTTTTTGTATCGTATCGATTCAAACTGAGCGGATTTGATTAATTGAATGAATTTAATCTTTTTATTTTATAAATTAATTAATTATTAAATAAATATAAAAAAACTAGCGCCCAATTAAAGAAAAAAATAAAAAAATAAAAACGTTGGGCGCTATTGCCATTAACGCCTGGTAATTGGGCGCTATCAGCAATAGCGCCAACACTTAAATTAATCAAACGCCCAAAATCCACTACAATCTTGCAACAATTTCCCACAAACGCTAATATGATTATAAAGTTTTTCACTTTTTTTCTATTCTTATTTTTTATGTTATTTAAATTTCGAATTTGCATTTAAATATCATTTATGTTTATTTAATTTGGAATTTAATTTTTCAGTGTGCATTTTTCTTGAACTTTTCATTTTAAGTATCATGTTTTAATTAATATTATTTCATTTAATGAAATATATGTATTTTTAAAAACTATAATACAAAATAATAATATAATGTTAATTAATTTTTATTTTTTCATTATTATTGTTACATAAGAAATTCTCTAATATTTTTATAATTTCTTGTATGCATGTATTTAAAAAATAAAATAATATATAAAATTTGTGCTATCTTAAATATTAACAAATTAAATAGAAGTTGTAAATTATTTTTGTTTATGTTTGCATCAGATCATAGTTGTATATAGTCCAATAATAAATTGTAAATGTAAACTATTTTTATTTTATCATTATATTATAATATATATTTTCATTTAAAAAAAATTAACATGTTTTTATAACATTTGTATTTTCTATATATAAGTATTTTTATTAATAAAATTAACATTGAAATATTTTAATATTGATATATATATTTATTCTATAGCTACTAATATATTTAGATTTAGATCATTTGTTTAAATTTGTATTCTTAATACATTAATAATTTTTTTCTTTTTTTTCCTTTTTCTTTTCCTTTTTTTCTTATATTTTTTTACTAGCCCAATAAACTTATAGGACCAATTCTATAAGTTACCTTTGTTATATTCTTTTTTTTTAATAACAAAATTAAGTTATAAGACAAATTTGCTCGAATTGGTGAAGAAAATTGTTCAACTCAGCTTTAATACGGCCACGTGCCCTTCACGTGCGCTTTGGTTGTCGGATTTCGGAGCTCTGGTGACAATAAGACCAAAGTTGCGACAGATTAAAAGATACATGACTAAATTCGCAAAATAAAAAATGGACAGGACCAAAATTACTTAGAAGCTAAAGTTACTGGAATATTTTTGCATTTTTCCCAATGTTTTACCAAATCATTCATTAGCTAATTTATTAAACTAAAGTACTTTTAAAATCTCTTTAACTAAAAAATGCCAAAAAAAAAAAAACCTTAATCATATAGGTGAAAATAGAGTTCATAACTCTGTTTTCTCAATTTTCTTTATTTTTCTTTTTTGAAAATTTAGAAAGCAGAGTTGTGAACTCTATTTTCGATTTTTTAATTATTTTTTTGAGAAAAAATATTTATTTATTTTCTTACTTTCTTAAAATATATTCAAAAAAAATTCTATTTTTTAAAAAAAATTGAACTTAATTGAATTTTTTACTTTACAAATTTGAAAATACATATACCATTTTTTAGATTAGTGCAACTAATTTTTGCTCAAAATTAAAAATGCTAGAATTTAGAATGAATTTAGAAATACAACTAGAATAGGAAACACAATTACTAATGACAGGTGTTATCGTTATCAGGCCATTATCGTGCCAACCCGATAATCATGTTAAACCCGATAACTTAAATAATATATTTTCTTACATTTTTTTTCTAAGTCTAACTTCCTAGGTGGCTTTATATGTGATAAGTATTTGAAGGAAAAATAATATTATACTATATTACTAAATGGCTTAACTAGCCAAATGCTCTAAATTGTTCAAATGAGCCAATAATAATAATAATAATAAATAAATAAAATTTAAATGAATATGCTTATCGAGCTTAATGAATCATGCCTGGGCTATCAAATTTATATTGTGTCATGTTTGGTTTACCATTTTCAATCCGTTAAGCTTATCAAGCCGTATTTTGGTTAGTTAAAGTTTTTTTAAATAAACAATAATCTGAAAATTAGAAAATAATAAAATAGATAAATAATTTTTCTAAAAAAAATTAGAAAACAAAGTTTATAATTCTGTTTTCTAAATTTTCAGGAAAAAAATGAAAAAACAGAGTCATAAACTCTGTTTTCACCTATATGATTAATGTTTTTTTTTTTGGCATTAATTAGTTAAATAGATTTTAAAATTACTTGAGTTTACTAAATTAGCCCCATTCGTTGTGCAGAGACTATCTAAAAGCCAATCGAAACCTCACAAGTGGAACCTCGTTTTCCTTTGTCCTTTTTCTTTTTAATTTATTAATTTACTAATGGAGTAATAATTCCGAATGTAATGATCTTCCTGCAATCAAAGAATAAAAGAATCTACTGACTCTGCACACATCAATCTCCCCGTCTTCTTAGATAATTCAGTACTTTGCATCAGAATAAATGACGTCACGACGCATTTTATTTTTTAAAAAACAAAATTTGCCCACCTATTATTTAAAAAGAAAAATCGCTTATCAAACCCATGTCTATATAGACACAATGTGGTATTCTACCACTACACCACTAATGCATGTTGTGTAATTTTAGTATAAAAATGTATATAAACTCATTCATAAATACGTCTGGTAGTTAAAAAAAATTAAAAACCCATTTAAATGCAAAGGCTAAGAATCGAACTCAAGTCTATTAAAAAACATGATACATTATCTCAATAAATTGATACTTATAAAAGTGTTACTTTAACTACATCATATTTATATTTTATTTTTCCTCTTTTTTTGTTCCTAGTTTGTAACTGTATTAAGAAATCTGATACTTTATCTCAACAAACGGATACTTTTACTTATAAAAGTGTTACTTTATCATATTTATTTTTTATCTTTCCTTCTTTCCTTCATTCCTAATTTGTGACTATATTAAAAAATAATATATTTTTCTCAAAAAATAGATACTTTAACGTATAAAAGTGTTACTTTAACTCATGTTATATCTAAATATATATATTTATTGTAATATATTCATAATTTGTAACTACATTAAAAATATGTTACTTTATCTCAAAAAACAAATACCTTTATTTATAAAAGTATTACTTTAACTCTATCATATTTATTATTCATCTTTCTTTGTATTGAATTCATAATATGTGACTATATTAAAAATGTAATACTTTATGTAAAAAAAAAAAACATATATTTTTACTCTTAAAACATGATATTTTGTCCGAAAATATATTATTACTCATAAATGTGTTATTTTAACTCGATATATTTATTTTTCCTTCAATGTAATGTAATCATAATCTGTGGCTATATTAAAAATATGATACTTTTATCTAAAATAACCGATATTTTTTCTCATAAAATCAATTTTTAATCGAGGAAGAAAAACAGAAAAAAAAAAAATGGCAAAGAAGTGGCTTTGACCCGCGGACTGATCAACAGATCCGCGGTCAATAGATCTGCTCTTACTTGATTGAGACCCATAAGACGGTCCTACACGAGTTTTGCCTTCTTTTTTGGGTTTTCCTCTTATTTGTTGCTATTCATGAATTCGTCCACCAAATTTGAATGAAGTCCGATAAGGGAAGAAATGATTCTCTATTTTAATAAGAGAACCTATTTGTTGTAACTTTTATTACCGCTTTAAAAATAGTAACTTCGTCTCTGTTTAATGAGTGTCTATAAAAGCGTTTTGAGGTCCCCAAAGCTATGCAACTTTACATTGGTTCGCCCCATTTGTTTCACATTTTAATGAACTTCTTCCAAGTCCCGCGTAATTGAATTTTCTTTTAAATTCTGGAACTTTGTACGGCCCCACACATGAAGCGTGTGATCTTTCATGCTTAATTAACTCATATTAATCCACTTTGGGCTGAGCATGGCCCAACTTTGATAGCATATGAAATTCGGGGGACTTGATAACTACCCTATGGGCCGAGCATGGCCCTGCATGCTTTGATACAGTGTTAAATTTGGGGGACTTGATACGGTCCCTCAATGAAGGGTGCTCAATATCAGGGAGAGCGCCCAAACCACCAAGTGAGGTTCCATCATAAAACCAATTGATGATAGGAGGAGTAGTTCACTTGACTTATAAAGTAGAAGCTATTCTCATATTGCTGACACCCGCAACGTAGAGGTTCGAATCCCCTTGGGACACTCGCAATTTACTTCCTCCACGAAGCTCTAGAGACAAGCGCGTGGGGTCCCCGTAGATGGGGTTCATCCTTTAGATTCTATTCTCATAATTAATCTATGTGAGATAACTCACAAGTAGGGGTGACCACGGTTCCCCAGAATCTCCTGGTTCCGGTTCCTCATTTTGGAGAAACCGAACTGTAACCGCTTCCTTACGGTTCGGTTCCAAAACCAGCAACCGACGTTCGGCCTGTTCGAACCCGCCTTCTCCACGGTTAAGTTCCGTTAGAACCGAACCGTTTGTTTATCTTTTGATAATTTTTGATTTTTTAAAATAATTTATCAATTTGAGTTTAAAAAAATGAAAGAAAAAAAAGAATCGGACTTAATATTCAATTAGGTTTTATACTTAATATTAATAATAAATATAAACTATCTATATATACTATTAGAGTATAGAAGAATTAAATTTTACGTAGTTAAACAACATTTGCTCTAAAACGTGTATTATGTAGTTACGAATATATAACATCATAATAAATATTTAACATTTCCTTTAGCATATGTTTACCAAAAATGAATTGTTGGTTTTAACCTTAAAAAACGGTTCCATCACGGTTCCACATATGGTTCTAACCGACGGTTCTACGGTTTTTGAGACCAAGGAACCAGAACCGGAATCGGAATCGGCCTACACGGTTCCGGTTCCGGTTTTGGACTGTTGACCACGGTTACGGTTTAGGAACCGTTGACCACGGTTCCGATTCTGGTTTGGAACCCGGTTTCAGTTTCATTTGGCCACCCCTACTCACAAGTGACATATTTCAATATTTTTCGCCAAAAGAGATTTTTATTTATTTTTGGATAAATAATTGATAAGAAAATTTTGAATAACATTTAATTTAGTGGAGGGTGAAACACGAAAGACGATTTAAATAAGAAATAAAATGTGACTAAAAAAAAAAAAAAAAAAAAGAAAAAGGAACGTGTGCATCGAAGGGAGAGAAGAGAGATCAATGCGTGAGGGATATATAGAATGATATACATAAATGATCATCTTTCAACAACATGAAATATTTTTTAGTATGGAGTAAAGAAAAATGCTTTAGCATCGTGATCTTATATTTTCATGTGCCCTAATTTAGTCCCACGTGAATGATGATAAGCACTATTTTATTCTAAAGTTTGACAAGTACTAGTTGTGGAGAAATAATAATAATAATAATAATAATAATAATAATAATAATTATTATTATTATTATTATTATTATTATTATAATTATTATTATTATTATTATTATTATTATTATTATTATTATTATTATTTTAGGTATTGATCTTTTGCTTTTAGGCGATCACTTCAAAGCTAAGGTTTCTGACAAAGTTCTTCTTCCCAAGAGGGAAATCTTCAAGTCTTCTTCTTTGGAAGCTGGAAGTTCTTCAGACGAGAACTTGTCTGCACACATGCAAACGTTAAAGGGCCCTGGGTCGTCCTAGGGAGGCCCTTCCAATGCTCAAGTCAGCACAATAATCGAGATAGTATCAGACAGTAATCGAATATTGAATTAAATGCGTCAAAGTAATTATGAGTCATATATTCTTCTCAAAAAAAAATTATGGGTCGATAACTTACAAATAAAGAGGATGTACCTTTTTATACCTGAGTAGCGATCCTCGTGGGCCGCGTAGGAGAAATCGGCCTATGGGTCAGTCCCGAACTCCTTTAGGTCGGGTTATTTCATTAATAGTCCATTAGACAATTAATATTAAATCCATATATAAATTGAATTATATATTTAATTATTAAATGTCATTTTTGCCCCCAATATAAGCCCCCTAGCTCCAGTACTACGGAGGTATGAAGCAGTGCGAGAGCTAAACCGGTATCGTGTCTGGCTTGTTTTATTCTATATCTTGTCTTGGAGAATCTTTGACCACTTTTGCACAATGATACTTGGTGTTAGATCAATGTTTTTATTTTAATTTTGATGATTTCATACAAAAGAGTTTTATACCAAAATAATGCTTCCAATTGTTGTCCAAATACTTCAAAATATTTTTAATTGATTTTTACTAAGTTTTCGAAGTACTTCTTGAACTTTATTTTTGACCAAAATCGGACAACTTATCTGTAAAGAGGTCGACCGGTCGCCCTATAGGGAGACCCGTACCTGAAGGTTTGCAAAACTTGAAACAAAACAGAGAACATAGCAGAGGGAGGGTGACCGGTTCCTGGGAGTTAATTTTTGTTTTTAAAACTCTTATATTTCTCGAGCGAACGGTCACTATCTACAGTAATCGGCCGCCCTATACAGTGGCCGGTCGCACTAGATGCCATCATGTATCAAAAACACTTTCCAATGTTTTAAAATTCGAATTTTTCTATAGAGTGATCGGTCGTTATAGCCTTTTATCAGCAGAAACTATCCATTGAAGAAACACTTCTCATGAAATTAAGGTTTTATCATTTATTAACCATTTCTTGGAGTTGTTTGATCTTTCCTTTGCAAAGAAATTTGAATTAGGAGGAGCCTATGTTGGGGGATTACATCTTGAAGCTCTCCTATAAATACATGAGGCATTGGAGGATCAAAATACAACACAATGCTCTACAACACAACAAGAAAAATCAGCAAAGTCTCTTATTCTTCACCTTCAACATTCTTGTTGTAATAGCCTAAGCACTGCACTTTCACATCTTGATTATTAGATTTTCTTTCTTGATTACACTTCTATTTTTGAATTGTAATATTTCATTCAAAGTGTAATCTTGATTGTATTTGTAAAATCATCCAAAACAAGACATACTTGTTGAGTGTTCTTTTAGCAAGAACACACTTGGTTGATTCACTAGGTGTTGGAGATTTAGGTGCTCTTCATTGTTGTAAGAAGAGTTTGGTACTTGTTCGCCTATTTTTTTAGCTTCACCGCAAGTGTACGGTGTTCGTTATCGAATAGGGTATCAAGGTCGTATCCACGAGACTAATAAATCAATAGGCTAAGTATTGAACCAAGATAGTTTTACTTTTATTTAGACGATCAATATTTGATGGTTGTTGTTTTGAGATTAAGACAATTTAAATCACTAAAACACGAAAATAAGATAACACAAATGAAAGAAGTATCAAGATGATGAAATGGATTTCCGAGTTAAGGTTTCGATTAATAATCCTCTTGTTGTCCGATTAAATCAAAGCCAAGGTTATTATCAATATTCCTATAAGACGATCACAAAGCTATTTTATCCCCCTCTCGAGATGTATATAAAACGTAGATTGAAATATCCATGCTAGCATCTCTACTCAACAATAGATACACAACTCCCAAAAGCATCAAAGATCAAATGTCCTCACAATATTCGCAAACCTCTCGATTCATGCAAATATTCATGTCAAGTACTCAAGATCTAATATTGAAACTCATCTCTCGAATTATGAATCAATATATCAAACAAGTTAAATCATTGGCCAAGTGATAAAACAAGAATAAGAACAAAGTACTCAAATAGGCTTCAAGACAATAACTTCAACTAAGATTAAAACATTCAACAAGAGTTCATTAATCTACTTCCAAAACCCTGAAATCGCAAGAGTTTAGCTACACATGATTAAACAACTTACACACAAAGTGTTCAAAGTCATTACAAATGAAACTAAAAGAGTGAAACTAAAAGAGAAGCAAGAAAACTTAGGAACGTCGACAATCTCTCGATGTATCTCCGTTCTTCAAGCTCCGATGCAACCCGATTATCTCCTTGATGTCTCCTTCCAAGAGTTGACTCTTGTCTTGTGTTGTAGATCCCAAAAATGCCAGAATTCCCTCTGTGTGCGCCCCCCAAAAAGCCTTCTTATACTCCCCATCATGTTTAGGGCTTAATGACTGCAGATTATGGGATTCCAGCGCAGACGCACGGGTGGTGCGCCCACGCACGGGTACCCGTGCGCCACCCTGCTGGAATACCCCAACTCTCTCGTAGGGCGCACGGGTGGTGCGTCGGAGCACGCCTACCCGTGCGCCACTCCGGTGAGATATCCTGACTCTCTGTAGGGCGCACGGGTGGTGCGCCCATGCATGGGCTACCCGTGCGCCATGCTGCAGCTTCAATCAACCTTATACAGGGGTGCACGGGTGGTGGCTTGAGGCACGCCTAACCCGTGTGCCCCCTGTTTCTTCCGTGAACGCTCAACTTTCGCTCTTTTAGGCTTCATGTTTCGTATATCCACTCAATTCTCCGCGTTTCTACTTTGCTTTCCTCATATTCTTATTCAATTAGCTTCAAATATCATGAAATTCCTACAAAATAAGCAAAGTGTAATATCTTTTCCACAAGGAGTGAATATGTAACGTTTAACGCGAGTATATGCATGTTTACTTATCATTATAGCTCGAAATACGCATCAAAACACATGCAAAATTCATGCTTATCAAAATCCCCAAACTTAAACCGTTGACCGTCCCGATCAACAATATTTAGAACACGATAAAGTACAACAGGGAGATAAAGATAACAAATAAGCACACCAAGAGTCTACAAGAAAATCCAAATTGTTTGTCATGAATGCTGAGTACAACTCAATCAAGCCTCAAATATCTAATCAAAGAACACGCCTCAAATAAAACAAAGTGAAATGCTCAATCCAACTCTCAAAGTTAAGTGTATACTCTCATCTCACGAGGTTATAGGACGTGTTTACACTCAAATGAATTCGATGTCGCAAAATTACCATAGGCTTGCAATTTGTCTCATATCTCCGCCACGAGAGTGTATGCAATTTGTGAATCATAAAGGACTTTCTCATTTGGTTGTAATGAAGGCTCTTTGGTTTAGGTAGGAGATTTTTGGATAAAGTGACTCAAACTCGAGTGTATAGACCGATGAGCATATCAATCATTTTCATTCCAATCCCATATGCTACTCCAATCATCCCTCATTTTTATCAACTTCATTTATCTCCATTTCCGTCTTTTCTTTTGAGAATCACCTCCATTCACAATCCTTCGCCCTCCAAGTTTATCCACTTTTCAATCTTTTTTTTTTTTTTTTTTCATTTGTGCATTTTCAACATCTTTCCTTCCTCTTTTTTATTCTATTTAACCAAGTATGCCCAATTATTCTATTTTTCAATTCCCACCCATTCAACCTCGTTCATTCCTCTTTTACTCAACGTTATACATTCGAGTATAAAGTGATGGAAATATAGTAAGATCAAGGGTTAAATTTTGTGGTTATCAAAGAAATAGGCTATAGGCTCAACTTGGCTAACTAGGAATTTTTCACATTTTTAGGTAGGAAAAAGGCATGAAAGGCTAACAAAGATGGCCTTTAATCACATTCACAATTCACATACACATGTGGCCTTGACAGAGATACCCAAGCAAGTTCTAGAATTTTAATCAACATGAATGATACACTCAAATTACAACAAGACTGCACAAGATATAAGCAAGAAAGGCTCAAAGCTCACAGGCTTGTCAAAATGTAATTCAAAGCATCACACCAAATTTTTCATATCAACATGCTCAAAGTTATCTATTCGAGGCTCAATCAATCCATAAACAGCATCTAATCCCAACAATATGAATTTTCCATCAACACACAAACAACAAGTTGCAACATGCTTGGTCAACTCACTCTCTAACTACTACGAAAGCAATAGACGTGCTAAAGCTATAAACGTGCTCTAATGCAAATGCAACCTAAAATGCTCTAATGCAACTATATGATAACAAACAAATGCATGAAAATGTATTTTTTTTTTTTTATGTATGTATGTATCCACACTTTTTATTTATTAAAATGCTATCTCTCCCCAAACTTGAATGAAATTATAGTGTCCTAAGGGGAAAAATAGAATTTCAATAACAAAAAGTGGGATGTACCTGAATCACCGTGGGCGGCGGTGGTGGGAAGTGGCCTTGAGAAATATGCCACATTTGTAGCTGTTGGAGCACTTGCCACGCTCTCCTCGGAACGCTGTTGCTCGATCGCTCGAACGCGAAAAATCAGCCCTATGTTGCCTTAAATCCTCTCCTTGCCGCCTCAACTCTTCTTCTTTGCCGCCTCAAGTTCTCCCCAAACGCATAAAACATGTCTTGAAAATTGGCGTCGCGATGGGGTCCTCCATCATGAGACGGACCGGCGATCCCCGCTTTGAGAATGTCGGGATAATCGCCTCCGTGTGAGGACTCGGGTATATCATACCCAATTTGGGGGTGATGAGGTTCCATCCCCATGTCTCGGCCATGAACGCATCCTCCTCCGCCACCATATCCTCCTCATCCAAGAAACCTTCGACTCTGCGACGCTTTCTTGCCTCTATAGCCTCGGTAATTCGGTTGTGTGCGCGGGAGTTCATGAGGAAGTTGGTGGTGTCCGTCAATGTCTCGACCGTGGTGTATGGTGGGTTAGGCAACGGAAATGAAGCACCTTTCTTTTGTAGAAGCACCAATCTTGTCTTCATTCGCTATGAACTTCATATGGTGCAACGATGCCAAATTAACCCGAGTGCTGCCCGATAGGCTCCAAGCCTCGGAAATCAACATTGAAATGCCGGGCAATAGGGGTAATGAGGCCCCTATAGAAATCGTACCTTCCCGCCTAGCTAACTGCTCGATTTGTTCGGCAAAATTGACAAATGCGGTGTTGTAGGGGGTGTTTGTAACCATACACCAAAGGAGATAAAGTTCCTTAGTCGTCATACCTCCAATGTTTTCTCGGGCGAACACGGAGGATGCAAACGCGTTGAATATATCGGAAAATGGGATTCCTGGATCCACGAGGCTTTGGCGGTCCGCGCGCATACAACATCGGCCCCGCTTGTGGTGTTTCCACAAGCATTCTCCAGAAGTCGTATTGATCATAATGAGGCATCGGGCGAGTACGAGCGTTTGTTGGGACTCGAAAATGGTGTTCAATTGGGTTATAGACAGTTGTCTTACGGACATTCCCCAATTGAAACTTTATCATATACGGTTCAAAGGTCCCGCCTTGTTTGAGTACTTCCACGGTACTCAAGAACTCCAATGTATGCTTTTTGAATGTCGGCCACCTTCGGCTCATGAAGTTCGTCCATCCTACCTTGGCGAAAAGACGCCACACGCCCTCATGGATCCCCAAAGTTTGGGTACAATCATCGCTCGGCGTGAGCGAGATGGAGCTATTTGGCGACCGATCAAGCGATTCCATCGCTCAAGATCATCGGCATTTGTTAAGTTGACTCCATATGCTTCAGGACTGTTTTGATCGACCTCCGGGCATTACTTCGCGTTGTGCCGTCCCGTGCACGCACCTTCCACCACTGGGGTTTCTTCGCTCGCCATGAAGTGTTTGTACCTGAAAACGCATTTCATTAGCCTCTCAATATCGTCAATGGCAACAACAAAATAGGGAGTAAAGCTAACATATTGAGTGATGTAAATTCACATGCCCACGCACTTTGATCGATCAACTACCCCAAACAAACAAAAATTATGGCCATTCTAGACAAATATTAGCTTAAACAATCATGGGCCATGCCCTACTCACCAACAATTCATCCTAAATCTCCTCAATTACACAAGCTCACAAGGTGTTTGATAATTTGCCTCAAAGAATAATTCACATAATTCATAGCAAAAATATCAAAATAAACACCTACCATGCTCCCTAATACATAATTGACAACGAATTGACAAAGAGAAACGGTGTTCTTACCGGAATTCTCTAAATTAAACTCGAAGTGGAAGGTTTGAACCCTAGGTGCTTGTGCTCACAATTCTTCAAGTAAGTTTGAATTCAATGTAAAGTGACGTTCAATTGTGATGGGAGAGGGATTAAAAGGAAGAATTTAAGTAGAATTTGCAAGAAATATCGATGGCAATGAAGTTTGGGGGTAGTGGCGCGCGATTTGGGGGATTTTTTAAAGAAGGAGACAGCTTAAAAACGTCATATTTAAGCCTCCTCCTCTGCAGGGCGCACGGGTGGTGCGTCGAAGCACGGGTTACCCGTGCGCCACCCCGGCAAATTCCTCTCCTCTCTCGGGCGCACGGGTGGGGTGCCAACGCACGGGCTACCCGTGCGCACTCAGACAACAAATTTATCTTCTTTTTTTTTTTATTAATAAAAACACACAAAAATTCAACAAAAACACACTAATCACACTTATTAATAAAAACTCGCATATCAAAGCACTCAATTCACACAAATTTTTGAAACTAAACACACACGAAAAACCGTTGGGTTGCCTCCCAACAAGCGCTATATTTAACGTCGTTAGCTTGATGCCTTTTGATTCCGATTATGATCCTTGCGAAATGAGGCTTGTCACCTCATCGTGCGCTTTTCCATGCCAATCCCGCTCACTTGGATGTACACCTCCCTTGATCATTACTAAAGGAGGTTTTTCATGTTCGTCAACTATCCATGTGTTCTCTTTCATCGTGCGAATGGTACGTGCACGCTCTTGGTTCAACTTCAGGCTTTTTGTGCCTTTCCTTCTTCTTCATTGATAATCCATGCATATTATCTTTAGAATGCACACAATTATTCAAGCTATTAGCTTGAGTACAGAAATTAGCAATTGTTTTTGTTTTACAACCATTAAGATCATCATGTCCTTTCATATTCCTAAAACGGAAAATGAAATACGCTCATCATCAACTTGTAATGTAAGCTCCCCTTTCTTAACATCTATTAGTGCTTCCGCGTTGCCAAAAATGGACGCCCAAGTATAAGAGGGGTGTCACAATCCTCATTCATATCTAGCACTAGAAAATCCATGGGGAATATGAATTTATCGACTTTTATGAGCACATCTTCTAGTATCCCCGTTGGATATACGAGTGATCTATCCGCGAGTTGTAGGGTGACCGTGGATGGTCTCACTTCTCCGAGTCCAAGCTTCCGAGAACGGAAAGTGGCATCAAATTAATACTAGATCCTAGATCACAAAGTACATTATCAAAGAAAATATCGCCTATTGTACAAGGGATAGTGAAACTCCCTGGATCTTTCAGCTTTTAAGTGTATTTTCCTTTGTATGAGTGCGCTACATTCTTCCGTCAAGTTTACAATCCCATTCTCCGCCCATTTGTTCTTGTTGGACATCGCTTCCCTAAAACTTCGCATAATTTGGCATCCGTTTCATTGCTTCCGCAAAAGGAACGTTAATGTGCAATTTTTTAAACATGCCCACAAATTTAGCAAATTGATTATTCAGATTAGTCTTGTGAAATAATCGGGAAAGGGAAGAGGAATATTATATTTCAACAAATTAGAGTTAGGATACGATTCACGTTTCTTGCTCTTTTTTGTTTATCTATTTGTTGCTCGGTTCCTCTCCTTTAACTTTCATATTGCCTTGGGCTTCGTTTCTCGTCATTTCCTCGAATTTGAATGGTAGGTTCGGCATCACACACGCCCTGGTCGTGCGTTGATATACGGTCGTCGGCGTGACTCGACGCCACACCAATATCGCATTTTCGGACTCTTCATTCTCTTTTCCACCCCACACATGGATGACATTGCAATGTTCCCTGGGTTGACCTCGTGTTGCTTGAAATTGACCCTTTGATGTTGACTCCCCACAATTGCAGCCAATTGACCGATTTGAGTTTCCGTTCTTTATTGAGCTTGCCACTTGTTGTTCTAACTTATCCATCCTAAGGTATTGCTTATCGAGGCGGCTCCTCGCCTCATTCATGAAAGCACTAGATTGATTTATGAAAGAGGTGAGTATATCTTCCAACGACGATTTGCCTCCTCCATTACCGCCTCCACTCGAAGCATTGAATCCCGGTGGAGGTTGTAACACATTCTTTGTATTTGCATAGGAAAAATTTTCATGATTTCTCAACCCTGGATGGTAGTGCGTTGGGTTTGAATTATTCCTAAATTGCTGAAATTCCTTATTCACATAACTTATCTCTTCCATCGGATATAGAAGTGCTTCACTACCCGTGCTCGATTCCGCTTCCGCCCCTTCAGAAATACATTCAATTGAGTTGTCAAAGCCGCTACTTGTGCCGACAATGTTTTGATAGGGTCCGATTCTCGAGATTTCGCTACTCGTTGTACATTGGATCTTTCGATGGCCATTGGTAATCGTTCATGGCCATTTCCTCAAGAAGATTTAAGGCATCTTGTGGAAACCTTGCCAACAAAGCTCCTCCCCGCATGCGGCATCAACAAAGGCCCTCGTTTGCCCCATTAGACCATTGTAAAAGAAACATAATCATGATCCTCCTAAAAGCCGTGTTGTGGACATCTTCTTAACAAATCCCTAAATCTTTCCCAAGCCTCGCAAAGGCTCGGAGTCAAATTGTCGGAATTGAGTGATCTCACTTTTGAGCTGCAAAGTTTTGCTTGGTGGAAAGAATTTAAACAAAAACTTTTGGCTCAAATCATCCCAAGTGCTCACACTTCCTCAAGGCCGTCAGTACCCAACCAATTTCTCGCCTTATCCCGTAAAGAGAATGGGAATAGGCGCAATCTTATGGCGTCATCCGAGACTCCGTTCATCTTGATCGTATTGCATATTTGGATAAAATGGGCAAGGTGAGAGTTAGGATCTTCTCGTTGCAAACCCCAAATCGATTCTCATTGCACCATATTGATTAGTGCCGGTTTGAGCTCGAAGTTGTTGGCATTGATGGGAATATGGGCAATACCACCGTAATTACGATTCGCTTTGTGGTCGAAAGTAATCACGAATGGCTTGTCTTTGTTGAACCGGATCGGAACTCGTTTCCACCATTGTTTGGCGGTATTGGTAACTCATTCAAATCCCCATTATCGGATTGTGTTGTCTTTCACTGCCTAGTGGTAGACTCGATTCTCCTCGCGAAAGCCTCAACTTCCTGATGAGCGGTATTAAGTCCCCCGCTGGAGCGCGTGTTCATACACTACCTGGACCAAACTAGAAGAAACAAGTCAAATAATGTGGAATTCAAGTCACACAAAAAAAAAACAAAATAAATAATAAAGAAAAATGTCTAAATTAAGAATAATTCTATCTATCGCAATATTAGCACCAAAAATTGTATTAGTCCCTTCCGAACGGCGCCAAAAACTTGTTCGCCTATATTTTTAGCTTCACCGCAAGTGTACGGTGTTCGTTATCGAATAGGGTAGCAAGGTCGTATCCACGGAGACTAATAAATCAATAGGCTAAGTATTGAACCAAGATAGTTTTACTTTTATTTAGACGATCAATATTTGATGGTTGTTGTTTTGAGATTAAGACAATTTAAATCACTAAAACACGAAAATAAGATAACACAAATGAAAGAAGTATCAAGGTGATGAAATGGATTTCCGAGTTAAGGTTTCGATTAATAATCCTCTTGTTGTCCGATTAAATCAAAGCCAAGGTTATTATCAATATTCCTATAAGACGATCACAAAGCTATTTTATCCCCCCTCTCGAGATGTATATAAAACGTAGATTGAAATATCCATGCTAGCATATCTACTCAACAATAGATACACAACTCCCAAAAGCATCAAAGATCAAATGTCCTCACAATATTCGCAAACCTCTCGATTCATGCAAATATTCATGTCAAGTACTCAAGATCTAATATTGAAACTCATCTCTCGAATTATGAATCAATATATCAAACAAGTTAAATCATTGGCCAAGTGATAAAACAAGAATAAGAACAAAGTACTCAAATAGGCTTCAAGACAATAACTTCAACTAAGATTAAAACATTCAACAAGAGTTCATTAATCTACTTCCAAAACCCGGAAATCACAAGAGTTTAGCTACACATGATTAAACAACTTACACACAAAGTGTTCAAAGTCATTACAAATGAAACTAAAAGAGTGAAACTAAAAGAGAAGCAAGAAAACTTAGGAACGCCGACAATCTCTCGATGTATCTCCGTTCTTCAAGCTCCGATGCAACCCGATTATCTCCTTGATGTCTCCTTCCAAGAGTTGACTCTTGTCTTGTGTTGTAGATCCCAAAAATGCCGAATTCCTCGTGTGCACCCCCAAAAAGCCTTTTTATACTCCCCATCATGTTTAGGGCTTAATGTCGCAGACATGGGATTCCAAATAGACAGACGGGGGGTGGTGCGCCCACGCACGGGTTACCCGTGCGCCACCCTCGCCGAATACCCCAACTCTCCGTAGGGCGCACGGGGTGGTGCGTCGAGCACGGCCTACCCGTGCGCCACTCCGGTGAGATATCCTCGACTCTCAGTAGGGCGCACGGGTGGTGCGCCCATGCATGGGCTACCCGTGCGCCATACTCGCAGCTTTCAATCAACCTTATACAGGGGCGCACGGGTGGTGGCTTGAGGCACGCCTAACCCGTGTGCCCCCTGCTTTCTTCCGTGAACGCTCAACTTTCGCTCTTTTTAGGCTTCATGTTTCGTATATCCACTCAATTCTCCGCGTTTCTACTTTGCTTTCCTCATATTCTTATTCAATTAGCTTCAAATATCATGAAATTCCTACAAAATAAGCAAAGTGTAATATCTTTTCCACAAGGAGTGAATATGTAACGTTTAACGCGAGTATATGCATGTTTACTTATCATTATAGCTCAAATACGCATCAAAACACATGCAAAATTCACGCTTATCAAGACTTTCATAGGTGTTGTTGTAAGAAGATGTGATTCTCTTCAAGGTAAAAGTTGTAATTGTTTGGTATCAAATAATAAACTTTTTCCTTTTCGAAATCCACTCGGACATACCGGGTGGTAGTGGATTAGACTCTAGGTGAGTTGAACCACTTTAAATTATTATGTTCATTCTTCTTCTTCTATCTCATACTTGAAGAGTTTTTTCATATATTCGAAAATGAAGGTATAAACTAGAAAATCGGGAAAATTTATTCACCCCCTCTAAATTTTTGTAGCCACTTGGACTAACACTTGGGAGGAGAGATTTTGACCATGTCTTCCAAAGTTAATATTTCTCTCTCTACTCTTTAACTTTGAACTTCTTTGCCTAGTAGAACACTAGAAAAAATTCTTAAAAGTAGAGGAGAGTGCTCATGGAGAGTTAGAGTGATGAGTGGAGTGTACCAAGTGAGAAGAGGGATGAGAGCCCGTGAGAGAGGAGAGGGCGCCCCATGTTCGCCAAAAATTTGGATCTCAGTACTACAAGTTTATAGTGTAGTTTATAGGATAATGGCAAGCGAGGTCGTATTCCTCAGGGATTGAATACGAAACACTTAGGCTATAATAACATCGTATTCTAATTTTATTGAAGCGACCGAAAATCAAGAAGTTTATAAACAAATAAAAAATAAGTAAATCTGAAAAACCCCGAACTCCACAAGTCTTTTCAACAAATACGAAAGGAATCCTAGGCACATAATCTCAACATGCTTCTTCAATATTAAATCCAATTAATGTTTATCAAAATCAATTCATGTGTTTCTATGGGTTTAATTCTTATAATAGTTTATTCCCCCTCCCGAAGCAAATAAATAGTAGATTAATATCAATTGCTAGCATCCCTACTCAACAATTAACTCCCAACAAACCTGTGAATTGAATGACTCCCCACAGATAGTTAAAAGCTTCCCGACTTTATACACATTTATGTCTGAATTCGATTTTTGTCTTTGTTAGAACTCGTCTCCCGAATTATGGACAACAAATATGACATGCAAATTATTGATCAGATAATCAACAAGAAAATAAGCACTCAAATTCATAAAATATAACACATAATTTAATTAAGAAACAATCAATCAAGATCTAACATGAAACCACAGTTTTGATTATGCCCTAGGATCCGAAAGATTAGCCCAACATTGATAACACATTCATAGAAAAACATGAAATCAACAGTTTGACATCGTTTAAGTACAAACAAGAGATCTAAACTAAGAAAGAAAATCCCTTTTAGGATGGATCTTTCCTCCAGGCCTTCGAAACTCTTTTCGTAGATGTGAAAAGCCTTGTGGTGTTCTTCGTAACCTAGCCCTCCTCTCTTAGAAGACCTTTGATTTGTGTAATCCTGTGTATTTTTGTTGTATTTTCATATGTAAGATGTTATATTTTCGTGCAGAGCCTTGGTCCCTTTATATAGGTATTTGGAGAGATCACTTGTAGAGTTCTGACGGGAAAAGGACAACAAAATCTGACCAAATTGAACCGCACGGCCTATGTCATATCGTTCGGTCACCCTACACGGTCCAACCGTGTAACAGGTCTCTGTCTCTATTTTCGCCCGAACACTTTACATGGTGGTGTAATCTTCACACGGTAGCCCACAGAGTCGTGTGACACCACACGAGCTGACCGTGTGACTTGCTTTTGTTCATTTTCTTCATCTCTTCGATCTTCTTCACACTCGTTGATCTTGTTCGGGCCTTTCAACATATATCTTTCCATTTATGCTATGTTTCCTGTAAAAAGTTATAAGAATACGCAGTATCATGTCCTTATAAGGAAACCAAGTAAAATACACTAAATATACGTGCAAATGCATCAATTATATAGTAAAATAAGCCCTTAAATGTACGTATATTTTACACGTATCACCCCCTTAGCACTCTTTCGAGGCGGTCGCAAGGCGCGCACCCTGGGGCGACCCAGCCCCCTGGTTCATTTTTTTTTTTTTCTGTGTTTCTTTGTCTTATCTGGAGTTTTCATATATTTTGAGCCGAATTTTGGATTTCGGTCCTTCTTCAGTTCCGCTCGGGGGCCATGGCTTCACCGGTCATTCAGTCTCCGGTTCTTTCATTCCATTTCCACCTCTGCCGGTGGATTTTGATATACCACCACTAGCTCTGGAGTTGTGTTTTAACTTTTGATGGTGAAGAAAAAGTAGAGCTTGATTCATATTCGAGTTCAGGTGATGAGGCTATTGAGGAGGAGTCCGAGGGGGACAGTCCAGAAGAGGCCCATTGACCTAAGTATCAGCATAGGCCTCCTCCTGGGTGTCGGGCCGTTGTCCCGGGAGAGTTGGTTAGCAGAGTTTCATCTATTTATCTTCGTAGGTTGCGGGAGCAGCTAGAGCTTCTTCCGGTATTTGCGATGTTGGCCCCGGTCTCGGGCAATAGACTTACTCATCCTACCGAGGGCTTCATCACAGTGTATCTTTATAGTTTTCCATTGGCTTTGTTCTTTCTCCGGATATTTTCCTTGCTGTGATCCTTAGTCCGTGGGAGCATGCATTTGACAGATAGTTCCCCAAGCTTATGCATGCATACGGGGATATGAGAATGTATGCGGAGGTTGGATATGTATCCGACTGTGGACGAGTTCCACTTTTTGTCTCCGACTATTAGGGATTTCTTGTGTATTTAACACTGTTTTACTTCTCGTTTTACTTATATATTGGACTGCTTCTGTTATCTGATAATGTTTCTTGTCTGCTTTTCAGGTAAGAAGAGTTATAATATTGTAGAGTTGATGGTCTTCAAGAAGAATGAGAAAGAGAGGACCAGGGGCAAGTCTGCTGCTGGCAGAAGCTCGAGCGCCCACCCCATAGTGTTGGTGAGAGAGGGTCTTGCCCTCTCCAAATGGGAGGAGACCGCGCCCGCTTAAGTTTCGGGATCGTATTGATGATGTCCATACTCTCCGTCCTCTTTCAAGCTCTTCCTGGGGAAGAGGCCAAAGATGGAGCCTGGTGATGCTTCTTCGGGACCATTAGTCCCCAAGTTATCTTTTTCTCAAGGAGTGAGTTGTCGTGAGGGGATCCACCCCACTAGGAGTTCACGGATTCCGACTTGGGATATGCTAGTACAAGAGGAGCTTTGTCGGATGACCAAACTCGTCTTGGGTCTCTGTCCTTCAAGTACATTGGGACACACATTTGTGGGGATGTCACCTAAGTAAGCTTCCTTGGTTACTATGCATTTTCATTTTTCCTTATTTGTCTCTTTTCATTTAATTAAGACTTGTGCAAATTTTGGTGTAGATTCTAAACCTTGTGGCGGCTTCGAACCATTGAAGCGAGGTGGTGGAGGCAGAGAAATGGCAACTTCGAGACGAGGTGAAAAGCCTCGAGGCGAGCACCAGCTAGCATGAAAGCCAAATGTCTGATTTGTCTAAGAAGCAGAACCGCGAAAATGATCAGCTTGCGCAAGAAGTGAAAAAGAGTGTGTTGTTCTTTCAGTCTCCTACTGGTGTCGAGTTATTGGCTAAGGAGAGGGCTAGTTCGGTGGAGGCTTACAAGGATTCATTGTATTATCGTTCAGATTTGATGAGAGAGTCCTTCTCCTACTTTGATAAGGCAGTGCGTCATTGTTGGAAACTTCTACTACAGAGCGGAAAGGCCTCCAGCGATGTGATAGGCATCTTGGACTGTAATGTTTCGATAAGGAGGAGGATGAGGAGATCGAGGCCTTGCTGAATCTTCCCGAGATGGAGCCGATGGTGCGGGGCGGTGGCGATAGGGAAGAGCCTGGTGGAGCCAATGTTTTTTAGGGAGACGGAGCCCCCCATATTTGACTAGTGATAGCTATATTCCGATCCATACGGCTTTGATTGATGTCCACCTATTTAGGGTTTGCTTTATGTACTTGAATATTTTTTGCTTTCTCTTTTTTGTTTGAGATGTTTTTTTGCCCCAAGGGCCGAATGATACTATCTTACTTTTATGTTACATTGGTGTTCTTCTTCTATGCATATTTGCTTTCTTTTATCACACTCTTCTTGTAACATTTGCCTATGACTTCTTGTTGTGGAAGACTTGTTCACACTTTGTGTAGAGATGGATCATTCCCTTTGGGAAGAAGCCTTAATTTCTCTGGAATGGTCGGAGACACTTATGTTTGATGATAGGGACACCGTTCCGTGGCCCATCAAGGGCGCCTTTCCGGGGCTCGGTGGAGGCGCCCTTCTAGAGCCCGGAGAGGGCTCTATTCTGGAGCTTTTCCCAAGTTCTAGTTTTATTACTTTGATATCTTCCCCACGTGTGTTAGTATTTTTGTCTTCTTTTTTTGCTACACATTTTCGTCGGGGAGAAAAATTTATGGGGACCCTTATGGTGAGGTCCCTCCCTCCGAGGTCTTAGCCGGAGGAGAAAGATTTACTAGGACCCCCCTTGTGAGGAGGCCCCTATCATCTAGGATCTTAGCCGAATGGGATCTTTCCACCCAGGTTCTTAGCCGAGTGAGGTCTTCCCCTATAGGTTTTAGTTGCAGGAGGTTAATTACTAAGACCACCGTGAGGAGGCTCCTCCATCCGACGTCTTAGCCGGAAGAGGTCTTCCCGCCTGGGGTTTTAGCCGGGTGAGGTCTTCCTCTCCGGGATCTTAGCCATAGGAGGTTAATTACTAGGACCCCCATGAGGAGACCCCTCTATCCGGGGTCTTAGCCGGAGGGGTCTTCCCACTTGCTCTTAGTTGGGTGAGGTCTTCCCCTCTAGGGTCTTAGCCGGAGGAGGTTATTTATGAGGACTCCCATGAGGAGGCCCCTCCCATCCGGGGCCTTAGCTGGACGGATGAGGTTTCCTTAGGAGAGCGCCCAAATGATTATTGATCGCGACCATATTTTTGCAACTAACTGCATTCACAAATCAGAGTAGAGATGTGAAAGTAATTTTATTAATTATTCGAGAATGAGAAAGTTTTGAAAGTAGTTTATTCATTATTCGAGAATGACAAAGTTTTACTCCCTGTGGGCGGAAATATTGCTGAAATGTAAATAAACAAGTTTAATTCCTGAGGGGCGCAAATAAACTGAAAGTAGAAAAAATAACAAATACTAAAGCCGCTAGAGAGCGGGGGAGATATGGCGTCTAAGGCTGTGTGGTGCTCTCGCCGTTCGGTCTCGGGAGCTTACTCATCTTCTTGGTGGCCCATAACACTCTTGAGTCGTTTTGATATCTTCAACGGTCTTACCTATTCCAGAGTCCGTGGGAAAATTCTGCTTTAGGTGAACAAGTGGAGGAATGGCCCGAATCGTTCAGCCGGGCCTTCTGATACGTGTAAAATATACGTGCATTTAATGGCTTATTTTGATATATAATTGATTCATTTGCATGTATATTTAGTATGTTTTAATTGGTTTCCTTTGTTGGACGTGATACTGCGTACTCTTGTGAATTTTGCAGAAACTTGAGCTAAATTGGACAAAAGGTGATATCATGTTTCAAATGATATGTCAAAAGATAAGGTACGAGCAAAAATGTGAAGGAAATAAGCATGGACGTTCGAACAAAAGGGAATTTCCTTCAAAAAAACGTCAAAACGCTCTAACAGTTTCCAGCACTGACAGATTTAGTATTTTGGCCATAACTTTCTCTACAAAATTGATATTGAGGTAATTCAAGTGGATATGGAAAGCTAAGAGAAAGGGATACAACTTTAGTAAATACCCTAGAAGCCAATTCCGATCGCACGACCCGACCGTGTGGGCTGACACGGGCGTGCGACGTTTCTGGGGCTGAATTGGTCTCCTAATCCTACCAGAACTCTACAAGTGATCTCTCCATGCATCTATAAAATGGACCCAAGGCTTGTACGAAAATTAAATCATTTCATACAGACACAACACATCAAATTACGTAGGAACACAAGATTCAAAGTCTTCTGAGAGAGGAGGGCTAGGTCGCGAAGAACACCACAAGGCCTTTCACATATATGGGAGCACAAGAGCTTCGAAGGCTTAGGAGGGGAATCCATCCTGACAAGAAGGGATTTTCTTTCTATGTCTAGATCTCTTGTCTGTGCTTAAACGATGTTATAATGTTGATTTTGAATTTTTCTATGAATTTGTTATCAATGTTTGGCTAATCTTTCGGATCTTAGGGGCATAATCAAAACTGTGGATTCATGTTAAATCTTGATTAATTGCTTTCTTAATTGATTCATGTTTTCTATTTTTTGAATTCGAGTGCTTATTCTTAATTGCTTATTATTTGGTCGGGAATAATTTGCATGTCATATTTTTTAGTGTGAGATTCAGGAGATGGGTTCTAACAAAGACGAAAATCGAATTCAGACATAAAGTACGGGTGTAACGAGTCGGGAGACCTACAACTGTTTGTGGGGAGTCATTCATTCATAAATCTTTTGGGAATTAATAATAGTTGTAACGTATCGGGAGATCTACAATTGTTATTAATCTACTATTTATTTATCACCTGAGAAGAGGAATAGACTATCTTAGGAATTGAACCATAGAATTGCATGAATTGGTTTTGAAGCTTTAATTGAATTTAATATTGAAGAAACATGTTGAGATTATGTGCCTAAGGTTGCTCCTGTAGTTGTTGAAAATACTTGTGGAGTTTGCAAATTTATTTCTTTATTTTGTTATTTTTGATTTTTATTAAAAACTGGATATTCGGTCGCTTCAATAAAATTGAATGCGATGTTATTATAGCCTAAGTGTTTAACATATCAATCCCTGAGGAATACGACCTTGCTTGCCATTATTCTATAAACTACACTGTACATTTGCAGTTGTATGATCCAAAATATTTTTTGTGAACACCTTCCCAATATCAGATTGTACAGAGAGGGAGCGTCTACAATGAGGAAACTGATCATCTTTGTAACTTGGTATGAGGCGTCCATTCCCAATGTGGGGGGTATGTTGATCTCGCCCGAGGACTTGATCACTTCTCTGGTAAGCCAATTAGTGGTGCCGAAATGGAAACGATCTATGCTGGGTCGATTTTCATCTTGTCAAAGGCTTCCCGAAATATGATACCCACAACACTTCCCGTATCCACCAGGACTCTCTTGACCATGAAGTTGGCCAGCTTGACAGATATGACAATGGCGTCCGGGTGGACCTGGATTGCTGGGATGTAATCTTGAGTGCCAAATGTAATAGGCATGCTCTTGGACTACTGCGACTCCGCGATCCTCTTCTTGGATGGGGCTTCTTCAAGTATCCTCCTTCGTTCTTTGCTACATTCCCGCAGAGCACTCCGGGCATCTTTTGCTTTCGGTCCTCCAGAGATCACATTGATGATTCTGACTACCCGAGTGTCACGCCTTTCTTCTCTACGGGGATCTGAGCGGCACTGGTCTTGTTGAGGTTCTTCTTCGTGTGGCCTCGAAAATCACAACGAGACTTTCTCTGATTCACATAGTCCTTTAGATGGCCCTTCTAGATGAGTCGCTTGATTTCCTTCTTCAAAATGAAACAGTCCTCAATAGTGTGCCCTCTGTCTATATGATACAGGCAGTATAGATTGGGGCGTGCTCGTGTAGGATTGCTTGTCAGCGATGAATCAATGGTCCCTTTTTTTCTGGGCAGCTATCAATACTTCCGCTATTGGCGCGTTCAGAGGTATGTAGTTTGGCCCTTGTTCCTTCCTTGGACCCTTCCGATGTTGATTCTTGACATCATCCCGAGACTTGCGCCGTGGTACTAGGGCTCAGGCTTGGTAGACTCCTCCACTCGAATATGCTTCTCTGTTCGCCTCAATAGCTCATCCAAGGTGGATGGAGGTTTCCCAGCTAGAGATTCCTTCAAATGTCCCTGGCGGAGATTCTGCTGCAATATCCCAGCCAATGTCTCATGCTGAACATTGGCAACTTCATTGACAACTTTCACGAACCGCTTCATAAATTCCCGGTGCGTCTCTCTTTCCTTCTGCCTCACCTGAAAGAGGTGAGCAATAGTCTTGCGACACTTCCTGTCGATGGAGAACTGCTGCATGAAGGCTTCGGTAAGCTTTTGCATCCAGGAGATTGAACCAAGTCGGTGCCCATTTCGTCAAAATAGTGCGGAACACCTTGCAGTAGGAGCCATCCGTCATGTCGTATCTGCTTGGGATTCTTCAACTGGCGGCGAATCTTCACGATTTTCACTGCTACCTTCTTTCCTTTCTCCCGGACCCCTAATGTCAGGGTGTTTAGCAGTGGGCGAAGCCCACGGGGGTCTTCCTGCGGCATCAGCCGCAACCTGGTGCCTCAAAGCATTCCGGGCAGCTTCATCTAGCAGTGCCTGGAGGGCTTCCCGAGATAGGTGAATTTCTTCGGCGGGCGGAGCCCCCAGGATGGGGAGGCGACACCCCTCTTACAAACGGAGGAGGAGGCGACACTTCTCCAGTGGGAGGAGGGTTGACCCACCGTCTTCTAGGCGACCATTCTTCTTGCAGGTCTCCGGCCCCACGATCAACAACTTGAGATTCTGCTTCACGTGCTTGCGATCGAGTTTGCATCTTCGCGTGCTTTAGTTAATTCTCACAGACGACGGCAAAATAATGCTGCTTTTTAGGGCAGATCACTCCAAAGCTAAGGTTTCTGACAAAGTTCTTCTTCCCAAGAGGGAAGTGTTCAAGTCTTCTTCTCCGGGAGCTGGATGTTCTTCATACGGGAACTTGCCTGCACACACACAAATATTAGAGGGCCCCGAAGTTGTCCTAGGGAGGTCCTTCTGACACTCAAGTCAACACAGTAATCGAGAAAGAATAAAATAGTAATCGAATACTGAATTAAATGCGTCAAAGTAATTATGAGGCAGATAACTTACAAATGAAGAGGAGATTCCTTTTATACCTAAGTAGCAGGCCTCGTGGGCCGCGTCGGCCTATGAGCCAGTCCCGGACTCCTTTGGGTCGGATTATTCCATTAATAGCTCATTTCATTGTGCAATTAATATTAAATTCATATATAAATCGAAAAATTAAGCACATAAACCTGGATGGAAAAGTTTTTCGGGTCAATCTTCTTGTTTTGGTTAAGTCTTCTTGTTAGCGTTGAATCTCATAATCGGACCAGGGAATCCCATATAAGTCTTGGTTTATTTGAGTCAAAATTGGGTTAATTGGTAGAGTAGGGTTATGATTGTGAAGCCATATTGGAAGTAGTTGAGAGAAATGTATCATAAATAAAGGTAAAAGTTAGGCAAAGTATTATCAAATTCAGTCCCGTAATTTCAGACATATTGTCCTAGTAATGATACGAAGAGGCACACCTTTTAAGCAAATAAAAACTTGAAAAGAAAACAAAGTTGATGCTTACCTTTCAGTATTTAAAAACCTAATCCATAACAAACCCAATAAAGCAATGGGGCCATTATACAAATCCACTACAGGTATCCCATGTATTGTATTCTATGCCTAAAAAGTATAAAAACAGTATCATCCTCAGAAAAATAAGGGACAATTATAAAAACTACCCCTCATGTCTAATTAAAAAAAAAACTATTATAAATACCCCTAGAGATTTTTACTTACCTAACAAATAGCCTCTTTGATGCATTGTTGATTTCTTATTATGGATTTGAAATCCATGTTCTGAAAAAAACAAATATTAGTGAGATATTTGTAATTTAAAAGATTAACTGGTTTTTTTAGTTAAGCTAAATTTTAGGGGTAGCTTTTGTAATTAACCCTATATATAATTTATTTTCCCCCTTCACTTTGTCTCCATAAGAGAATTTTAGTATGCTTAGTATGCCAAAATCAGGGCATTAGCCTAAAATCATACATAATAAGGATCACGTAGCAAAAAACTGTGGCACAATTCGATATCTGCATTTGAGATAAGATAATATGTTTGTGGGTAAAATTTCTGGTAAAGGTTTCTGTTTAGAAGAAAATGGCTGGAAATTGTGTATGGTTTAGTCTAAGTCGAGACCTGATTTGGAATCAGTCTCCGCAAGACGAAAACGCCCCGTATACTAGTGCTTATGGTTCCGGCGCTCGCCTCTAAGATACAACGACTTTAACAATCCCGGTTAGCAGCACAGCAAAACCGGAACAACAACGAACAACTGAATGTTTGACAACTTTCAAGCTTTAGAAGGTAGGATATCAATATGCTCGTATGATGCAAATGACAGGTTATTATCTGAGTTTTTCGTGTGTATATTCATCTGCAGGGGCTTCAATAATATAGGCAAAGAAGTGCCCGTACGGAAAATCGCGTCTGTAGGCTCGAAAAGGCACATTTTTTGAATAGACGCACTGCACAGGAGCACGATCGACGCTTGCGGGCGTGCGCGCCGCCGTCGTGCGTGGTGCTCCAACGTTCGGCATGGCACACGACCCAGACGCACGGGCCGTGCGCTTGCTCGAAACTTCGGCAGGTAGCACGACCCGACCGCACGGGCCATGCTCCCTTGGTCCGCACCTGGCCGAACCTTTTCCCAGGTTGAACTCTGATTTAATTAATTACAAAAATTAATTAAATCCATTTAATTTAATTAATTACAAAAATTAATTAATTAATTATTTTAAAGGTTTTTGGTCCAAAAAGAATAAGAGCAGCCACGACCCTCGACCCGGGCCGGGCCGTGCGCGTGTGCTTTGAACCAAACCCACAAGCATGTAGGTCCTCACCCCTTTAAAAACTTGGGTGCCCCTAAGGGCCCAAACCCATATGTCCAACTTGGGATATATAAAGTGTGCAACTTTGTCTCCCTTTTCCTATGTGGGATGAACATCTCTCATCCCCCACATTTTACATTTTCCATACCATTTATTTGTATTAAGTGGCTAACTTCTAGCATTAATTTCTCATTCACCCGGAATCGATTTTGAGAAATTCCAAATGCTATTCTCATCTACTCTCTTAGTAGAATTTTTACAAATAATTTAATTCCAGTTTTCACAAATGGAAACCACTTAATTAATTGGTCAAAATCGGGTCAACACTCAATTTCTCAAAGACCAATTCCAACACAATTTGTACTGGTAATCTTCTAAAAAAAAGACAAAGAAAAATTTGTGCTGTTAATTACTATTATGGAAAAAAAAAAAAGAAATCTATCATAGTGGAAAGTGTCTTAAAAGCACTTCCCGCCTAGTGGCCCCTGTGGCAATTTCCTAGACTTCGAGGCCCCTGTGATGGTCTACATGTGATGGATTTAAAATCAATAACAAATACTAATTTAAGGTGCACCATCTAATTAAATTATACAATTTTCATTGTGAAGTTCCTATTTCCAATGTGAATGATCTTCTTTTTTATTATAACTGAGAATATAGATTAATTCAAGTTCTCGCGAGTTTGAACCCCACTTGTCAATAATATCCGGAACAAATAATGTCACTAATCTTATATTAATATTATGCCACTCAAAAGTGGACAAGCTACCTGTGGTTTGAGAGTCAGGAAAAGGCTCTAACAAAGAACGAATAAATAAGTAATTTAAAAGAAAAACAAAATCTTCAATAAACTCATTATAATTCAACTAATAAATTAGTTTATTTTAAGGATGTGTACGGGACTTGGAGATTACCGAAATCAACTGATATCCAGATCAAAAATGTCCAACCAAAAATATCCGTTGATTTTTTTACTTTCCCTGAACTGGACTCTCCCAAAAATATTTCTAATATATTTTTCAAATACCCATACAGACAACCATACCGAACCATACAGAACCACTCCAAACCGATGACTCGGAGCTAGAACCAATTTTAAATTTTTTTATAAATACATATACATTATTTCTATTTTATTTATATTTTGATCTTGAATTAACTACAAATTATTTGAAATTAAATTGAATATAAAACATATTTCTAAAAAAATAATAACACTGCAAGTTTAGTGAATTTTAAAAAACTTTAATATTAATAAAACAGTAAATCATTTAAAATTAATATTAGTTAAATAATTAATAAATTGAACTTAAAAGGGAAACATACTCTAAACAAGTAATAGTACCGTATTATAAAAAATATAAAAAAATTATTTTTTTTACCACATCACATAAATTAGAAATATAATTTTATTGTTTATGTTAAGTTGTTAAGTATGAGGTATTGAGATTATAAATTTATACAAATTTTTGTTTCATATTAATTTATCAAAATTATTAGTTAATTACAATTGTTCTAAGTCAATAGAAAGACATTGCCAACTAATAGAATAATATTGTATTATAAAGGTTATTAAGTTTAGAATTTATGATTGTGTTACCTATTATGGTTTTAGTTTTTGTTTTGAGACTACAATAAGAAGAGGCTGGAAGTATATCCGTTTGATAACTTTTGTATTGATTTTCTTTTTTTTTTTTTTTGAAATTTGTATGTTTTATTTAGGCCTCTGAATCCCCTTCTCGAATCAAACCATACTGTATCGTCCCATTAGAACCGAATCTCTATCATGAACTTTTGGTACGGTTCGGGATAGATTATTTTTTCTATGGTTCGGTTATGGAGATTTATTTTTAGAATCTCCGGACTTCGAGACGATTCTAGAGATTTCTAACTCTCTGAATCGTCCCGTGCACACCTCTAGTTTATTTACCGCGATTGTAATCCAGTAAATATAAGAATGAGAAGTATCATCCAAATCAAATGTTTTGTGGGCTAAATCAAATTATTGTTATAAATATCTCAACATAATCCCCACCTAGGTGCTAGACTCCTTTAGCCACCTACATTTTTCTTTCGATTAGGTCCCACCTAATCATATCCATATCCGGACTACTCGCTTGGCGTTAGGCCACGATCATCATCTCGCCAAGCGGTTATCGCTTTTAGAACATTCACTCAAATTAGAGTCGAAATATAGATCAAGTTAATCGATACTTGACTTAAGAGATCGATCATTAAAACTCGTTTGAGCTCGATTCATTAACATAACAAACCAAACGTGAACACATTTTTCCATTAGATAATAAGTAAAACTCGACTCGATTAGTAGAAAAAGACTAAAATACGTGGAAAATAATCAAGGTACTCGAGTTCGATTAGTGCGGCTCGGCTAAAGAGATTAATTCGATTATTACTCAAACCAAACTCAAAAACAATTTTAGAGCTAGACAAAAAATAAAAAAAAAAAACTCGAATGGTACTATGTTCGACTCAACTCGATTCGTTTACCCTAACTCAAATTAAAGATTCAACGATTCTTTGCTTGTTTTAGCATCAATAGACATACCTTAGTTTGAACCAAAAACTCAATAGATTTTTAAATTAAAACTCGTGCAATCATCATTCATCGCCCTTTTTTCCAAGTTAAGAACGGATCGGACCATAAAAGAAGCAAACAAAATCATGAATATTTATTAAAGACTATAGAAAGTAAAAAAAGATAATACACAAATTCTTTGCGTCTAGATAAAATAAGTAAAACCAATGGCTTGTACAAAGTGCAAAACTCCAAGCACCCAAAATTTGGCCTTCATTTGAAGCAGCTTTTTATTCCCACACCATGGCCATTGTACACCACGCGCCACCACGTGCGCGTATACCAATTCAATGATGAATAGCTTAATTTACAACGCATAATCTAATTCTAACCCGCTTAATTAACGCCGATTTTCAAGTCCTAATCTTATTTTATTTACAAACATCTAGTTAAATGAAAATAGGAACAAATAAAAGAAAAGAAAAGTTAAATCAGACCCTTTACACGTGCGTTAGAATTCCGTTAATGAGAAGTTATTTCGACACTCATCAAGTGACGGCGACCATAACGGCGACGGCGGGAGCTTCAGCTTCTGAAAATATTCCCTAATATCCGTTCCACCTTCCGTCACTTCAGACTCGTCCCTCGACGGCAAAAACGGCGGCCGTAAAACTTCCGTTAGCAAATCCCACCTCAACTCCCGAAAAACTCGTGTTCCTTAATCTCCGACGCGCCCCTGCAGTACCCTAGGCGGCGCGTGGGATCCTTTTCCAGCAACTTCCCGATCAAGTCCGTCAATGCATTGGGTTTCCCGATGAATCCCGGCTCGGCCAACAGTATTTTCCGATACGTCTCCTTCCGATTCTTACCCTTAAACGGCGTCGCACCGTACATCATTTCGTAGCAAAGCACACCTAGAGCCCACCAATCGACGGCGAATTCATGGCCGTCACCTCGTATAACCTCCGGCGCCACGTATTCCTCGGTGCCCACGAACGAATTCGAGCGCTCATTGGTTGAGAAATCGTTAGGATTATTTCTCCGGCTGACGGGGGAAACACGCGCGCTTTTAGCTTTCTTCAACCCCTTCTTATTCAGGAACGCGTGGTTATGGTTTCCTCTTCTGGGGATAACGAAGCGCGTGATCTTTCTGTTACGAGGCGGATGCTTAACGGGCTTTTCTTCCTCAGGATCCGAATAGAAATTCGGGTTACCTGATTTCCTCGGGACCAATTCACGTGACAAATCGAAGTCCGTGAGAGTCACGTGACCAGACTGTTGCACGAGAATGTTTTCCGGCTTTAGGTCTCTGTACACTATGCCTTGGCCGTGGAGGTGTTCGAGAGCGCAGATGATTTCGGCCAGGTAGAAGCGGATGACGGCGGGGGAGAAAACGCGGTCGTTTTGGCGGTACCGTAGCACGTTGAGGTCGCCGCCGGGACAGTAGGGGATGGCCCAGCAGATGAATTCTTCATTTTCCGATGAGCCGATGAGATGGGGCAGGAAAGGGTGAGGGGCCGCTGCGGAGAGGCGGCGGAGGACGGAGATCTCGTGGCGGGCGCGGCGGTCGGCGTGGTGGTGGACGGAGGATTTTTCGACCACCTTGAGGGCGAAGGGGTGGTCACGTGACTTGTCGTGGACGAGGAATACTGTTCCGGTGGCTCCTTTGCCTAGTATTTTGGTGGCGCGTAGGTTCTCTATGTCGAGCTCCGGCGGGGGAATTTTATGGCTATCCATATTGTATTTGGTGGAGTGAAGGGAGAATGAATAAATGTGTTGATATGTCTGGATAGACAAGGGGAGTGGTATTTATATATGTATATGGAAACACACGAACGTACAGAAGAACACGCAGTGGAGCGTAAATGTGTGTGAAAGAGGGATTGAATGATAATAGTCATATAGTCCGATGGAGAGTCGCGTAATGTTTGTATTTTATAAGTGATTTTCTTTTTTTTGATCGGTTATTTTATAAGTGATTTTCGCTTTTAAGATTAATGGTCGTATATGTACATGTAATTATGTTCGTTATGTGCTATGTATGTGTGATGCGGAAATTACCATACTCACTTCACCTAGGTCGGGGAATACCCCTAGGATTCTTGATTTTTTTATATGGGTCCCGACACGATACGACACGACCCGAGGGCCCAGGCTGGGCTGCCCACGAACTCTTCACCGTTGATGGAGCATCACGTATACGATGATCCGCATTTCACAGTGAACAGTACTATAAATACGACACGAAAATCAAGGTAAAATGTAACATGTCGTTAATCTAAATTATCTCGTTCTTTTGTTTTTAGTACCTCAATATATGATTCTGAATTAAGCTTCGGAGGGCCTTAGCAGGAGGCCACCCCAGCTAACCTAAAGCATTTGCTCTGTTTCAGGTTCCCTCGAACAAAGTACATCATCTCGCTTCTAGGACCCTAAGTCAGGTACATCTAATTTTTTTTTTGAGTGAAAATGAACTTCATTCATTTAACAGAAGAAACTTACAACTGATTACAATATCAAATGTAAAGCAATTGCAAGCCTACAGATCATAGATCTATATAGATCTAAACAAACTTTAAACCTAACAGATCCAATAAATCTATAGATTCAGAACTTCGCAGCAGAGGCGCTGGACAAAACACGTACCAAAGGAATTGATCTCGCTTTTGTCGCATATCATCAGTTTAAAGGCACATCTGAATCTTCTGAGCCAAAACCACAAATGGGACAAACAAGCCACTTATTGGGACAAAACAACCACCTGATGAGGAAAGTAAAAAGAACACCAAAACCATATGCCAAAACCACTGCCACCACAATCAACCTGAAAACAACAAAACGAACACCAAAACCATAAACGAATCACCACCACCCAAACGAAACCGAATTATCTAAAACAACAAAACCAAAATAAGAAAAACAAGCCTCTCCCCCTCTCGATCTACCGCCGCCACCGTGCACCACCGCCTCCGCCATAGGCCATGGCTGGACCACCGCTGCCCGCATTCACGAGATTCTCCCAAAGCTCGGATCTGAACATATGAATCAAAGACCATCTGAATCTAAAGTAAAAGAGCATCGTGGGGCTGGAGACGGCTTGACCAGCGACTAGACGTCACTGGTCATCCATCCATGGACGACAAAGAGGAGGTGGGGAGGGGAGCTTAAGGTGGAGAGGGGGAGAGAGGACGGCGGGTACTGAAGAGGGTTTTTAGGTTTGGTGTTTTAGAGAGAGAATTTTGCTGTAGGATTTGGCCAATGTTTTTTAAGTCAGGTACATCTAATTTATTTCCTAAATCAATGTGTGTATCGTTTTAATTATTATTTTCTTTTCAATTTGATACTTCAATTCATATTTCATTTTATAAAATAAATTAGAGGTGAACTTACATTACACATATATTTAGAAAATTGTTTATGTATTCGATTTAAATTTATAATGTGAAATACGGAGACAGATGATACATGAGATATTTAAGCAATAGCAATATATGTATCTTAAATTATGTTTTGTAGTTACAAACTGTTGGGTAAAAACTTAAGTGTATGGTTTCTGTTTTCGGAAAATGGCAAATTTGAGTGTATAGGCTAAGTCGAGGCCTGATTTAGAATCAGTCTCCGCAAGACGAAAACGCCACGTATACCGAGTGCTTACGGTTCCGGCGCTCGCCTCTAAGATACAACGACTTTGAATGCGATTCAGGTTAGCGACATCAAAACCGGAACAACAAATGAACAAGCGAAGTGTTTGACAACTTTCAAGCTTTCAAGGAGGGGAATGATCAATTTTGCTTTTGTATGCAGAATGATCGGTTATTATCTGAGTATTTCATGTGTAAATTCATCTGCAGGGGCTCCAAAATTATAGGCAATGAAGTGCCCGTACGGAAATCGCGTTTGTAGGCTCAAAAAAACACCTTTTGCACTGAACAGACGCACCTGTGCAGGGGAGCACGACAAGGCGCACGGCCATGCGCCTGCCCGTTGCAAGACTTTGGCCCCTAGCACGACCCAGGCCGCACGGCCGTGCCCGACCCGTCTTGTTGGCTCGCAACTCATGGGCGGTAGCACGACCCGACCGCACGGGCCGTGCTCCCGCCCGTGCGCGGGGCCGAAACGTTTTCCCAGTTGAACTCTTTTAATTAATTACTTAATTACAAAAATTAATTACACATTTAATTTTAAAGGTTTTTGGTCCAAAAAGAATAAGGGTCTTGGAGCCCAAGCCCAGGCCCACGACCTGGACCTGGACCCGGCCGGGCCAGGTCTAGCCGGCGGCGCGCGCGTGTGTGCTTTGAACCAAACCCACAAGCATGTAGGTCCTCACCCCTTTAAAAACTTGGGTTCCCCAAGGCCCAAACTCATATGTCCAACTTGGGATATATTAAGTGTGCAACTTTGCCTCCTTTTTCCTATGTGGAATGGAGCATCTCTCCTCCCCCACATTTTCTATTTTCCATACCATTTATTTGTATTAAGTGGCTAACTTCTAGCATTAATTTCCCATTCACCCGGAATCGGTTTTGAGAAATTCCAAATGCTATTCTCATCTACTCTCTTAGTAGAATTTTTACAAATAATTTAATTTCATTTATCACAAATGGAAACCACTTAATTATTTGGTCAAAATTGGGTCAACACCCCATTTATCAAAGACCAATTCCAACACAAACTTACAGTGCTTTATTTGTCGATAAAGGTTTTGCTTAATTGTACGGATGATGGTTTGTTCTAATGATATTTTAGTATTTGATTTTGGAATAATAAATAGGTCATATTATTGTACTGGTAGTCTATTTGACTGTTTCATTCATAAACAAAAATACTATGGTAGTTCAATTATATGACGAGGACATTCTACGTCTGATTGATCCATCATCAAATTAATCAGTTATCCACATAATTGCTCCAATATGTATATCTAATAGTTCCATTTATGTAGGTATTCTATAGTGAACATCAATAAATCATTGTTATCATATTATCATGTATGTTTGGAAGTGCAATTAATCATTCATCTAGCATCATACAATGTTTGCTTCCCAAAAAAAAAACAAAAACATTATACAATGTTTTATGATATGTTGTATCTGGTTAGTTTAAATTTTTGTTTGTCTTCCCCTATTTCCTTGTTTTTTTAATAAGTTGGGAGTACTGGTTGGAGATGAGGAGATAAATTAAAGAAACTGAAAGATATCGGGTTCGAACCCCGATCAATACCCTTACAAAGGGTGAGCGATATCACTTGAGCTACAAACTCGTTATTCGCCCTTTTTCCTTGTTTGAATGATGAAATTTTATTTGGTCTTTTCCCGTTTAACTTCAGGATATTGTATCTTGTTTCGTATATTTATGAAGTAATAATTAATAGATAATACTTCCTAACAACCAATAATTGTAAATATAAATTAATAATAATACGATGAGATGCGCTCCACCCAGCGAAGTGTAGGTGGATATCAACGAAGATCCACCCATTTTGTTACTTTTGTGTGCTTTATCACTTAATATGTGTTGCATTGGCTTCTCGTATGTGGTTTAAGTTGGGGTCACCTTGGTCCCATAATTTGTGCTAATAAATTGTCCAAATTAGAATGAAGCTTAATCATTGTTCATACCAAGAAAGATTGTTCTATTGTTGATTTATGTACGGAAAGTTTTCAATGGATATTGAATACATTTCGAAAATGTGAAAGAGACAATTTAATCACAAGCTTAATATTTTTTTAAGTAAAATGATATGGTTCTCTCACTCGTCTAATGTTAAAAAAGGAAAAAGAGAAATGAAAAAGAGAGCTAAATAACTTTCATTCCAATTGTTCTCTAAGAAACAAAAAAAAAAGGCAAAAACTCATATAGGACCGTCTTATGGATCTAAATTCGTAAGACATATCCTATTGGCCTGCGGATCCTATTGACCAGATCCGCGGGTCAAAGGCACTTGCTCCTTTTTTTTGTATTTCTTGTTTTTCTTCTTCAGTTAAAGTAACATTTTATGAGTAAAAGCATGGTTTTTCAGATAAAGTATCATATTTTTAATATAGTCACAAATTATGATTACCTTACAATGAAGGAAAAATAAATATATCAGAGTTAAAGTAATACCTTTATGAGTAAAAGTATATATTTTTTGAAACAAAGTATCATGTTTCAAGAGTAAAGTATATGTTTTTTGAAATAAAGTATCACATTTTTTAATATAGTCACATATTATGAATTCAATACAAAGAAAGACGAATAATAAATATGATAGAGTTAAAGTAATACTTTTATAAGTAAAAATATTTGTTTTTTGAGATAAAGTAACATATTTTTTAATATAGTCAAAAATTATGAATATATTACAATAATATATATATATAACATAATTAAAGTAACACTTTTATACGTTAAAGTATCTATTTTTTGAGATCAAAGTATCGTGTTTTTTAATACAGTCATAAATTAGGAATGAAGGAAAGAAGAAAAAATAAAATATAAATATGATATAGTTAAAGTAACACTTTTATAAATAAAAATATTCATTTATTGAGATAAAGTATCATGTTTTTTAATACAACACATATTAAGAATATATTACACTGAAGAAAGAAAAATAAATATAACAGAGTTAATGTAACACTTTTATGAGTTAAAGTATCTATTTTTTTGAAATAAAGTATCAGGTTTTTTGAAATAAATTGGAGAATGAAGAAAAGAAAAAAAAATAAGAAGTGAGAGAAAACATGAGAAAAGAGAAAATTAAGGAGAAAGAGAAAAATACATAAAAAAAAGGAGAAGAGAGAATGTTGCTGCCGGTGAGAGGAGGGAGGAGAGAGAGTGTGTGAGAGAGGAGAGAGAATGTGAGGATCCGTTTTACGGATAAAGATCCGTAAGACGGTCTTACAAGAGATTCACTCAAAAAAAAAGTACTTTTACATTTTTTAAAAATTACCAGAACTTCAAACTTAACGTGTGTATATATTGTGTTCGTCTTTGTATATGTATGAATATATACACGGACAAGCACACAATTAAGAATCCAAACTACAAAAGAAAACAAACAACGATATAATAATCAAATTTAGCATAATTTAATGATGACAAAAACTCTGGTCAGACCGTCTAATGGGTCTGACCCACACCCCGGTGTCATTTTGGTAATTTCCACCGACAATGGCATTTCTGTAATTTTCAAGTGGCAGTTTTATTATTTTTTACGTGGCCATTCAATTTCAGCGGGGTATTTTTTTATACGGTGTTAAGTTGTTAGCCCTGTTTTTATGTTGGTAGTTTTTTGTATTTTGTATTACTTGTTACTCTCAATTGTATTAGTTGTTACACTGAAATGTATTAGTGCAAAACATGTTTTACCACGAAGTTGTCCCTTTTAATTATAAAACAGAGAATTACTACGAAACTGTAAAGTCTAATACATGCTTTAATTTTAATACATCTAATACATTATAACACAACGTGTAATACTTTTCTACAAAGTTCTCCCTTTTAATTATAAAACAGAGACTTTCTACGGAGTTGTAAAGTCTAATACATTTATTTGATACATCTAATACATTGGAATGCAATGTGTAATACTTTTCTACAAAGTTATGCCATTTAATAATAAAACAGAGAATTACTAATAAGTTGTAAAGTCTAATACATGCTTTTAATACATCCAATACATTAGAATGCAATGTGAATACTTTTCTTCAAAGTTGTGCCTTTTAAATATAAAACAGAGACTTTCTACAGAGTTGTAAAGTCTAATACATTTATTTGATACATCTAATACATTGGAATGCAATGTGTAATACTTTTCCACAAAGTTCTGCCATTTAATAATAAAACACAGAATTACTAACGACATGATTGGTACGTGGGAATGGGGTAGGAATGGAATGAGCATTCCTTATTTCATTCTCATTCCCATGCTTGGTATGCTTTAGTAATGGGAATATTCATTCCCATGGGAATCCCTATTCCCAAAAGTAAGGAAATGATCATTCCTCCTCTCCCCCATGGGTTTAGCTATTCCCAATCATCAAGAATGACTCAAATTTTATTTTTAATAAAATTATCTTTCTATAAATGACTAAAAATGTTGGATATAATCTATATTTTCGAAAAGTTGTGTTATAAATAAAAAAATATTTATAATTTAAATATAAGTTATATTTAATATTTTAATAAATCATAGTCAATTTCTATCAATATTCAATAGTTAAATAAAAATTTTGATATAGAATTCTTTTGTTGATTTTCTATATTTTCTTATAAAAAATAGAGATAATTACAAAAATACCCCTGAGATTTGGGATAATTACATAAAAACCCAAAGATTTTTTAAAATTACAAAAAAACCTTGAGGTTTGATTATGTCTTCATTTTCCTCCTTCATAAGCAAAAAAAATATCAAAACCCCCATGATATTTATAAAAATACTATAGTTACCCCCTTAAATTTAACACATACTCAAACCTGATGGGGTTTTTTGTAATTTTAAAACATCTCTGGATTTTTTTGTAATTAGCCCAAATCTTAGGGGTGTTTTTGTAATTATCCCTAAAAATATTATATAAAATATTTTTGATATCATAGATATAAATCTATATATATATATTATTTAGCACACATTAAAATAATCTTATATCAATTTATGAATAACATATTTAATAAAATTTATTTAAAAAATCTTATTTAAGAGAATTTGATACTTTAAAATTATTTTTCTCAATTACTATCATTAATTTATAATTACCAATCAAGATAGTTAAATCAAGTAAACAATCGTCATTCATTCATTCTCCATTCCTTGTACATACCAATCATAAGAATAGTAATATTACATCATTCCATTCCTAATGTTATTCCATTCCTAAATTCATTCCATTCCAACCTAATTTCATTCATTTATACCAATCATGCCGTAAGAACCTGTAAAGTATAATACATTTTTCTAATACATCCAATACATTAGAATACAATGTGTAATACTTTTCTTCAAAGTTGTGTCTTTTAAATATAAAACAGAGACTTTCTACGGAGTTGTAAAGTCTAATACATTTTTAAATACATCTAATATATTTGAATGCGACGTGTAATACTTTTTAATAATGACCAAATGAAACTTGTATACGTAGGTGTGGCGTCCGATTAGGAAAATCGTGATCGACATTCCAAGATAGGCTGTACGAAAAATACCACCAATTGAAGAAGCACTCGAGCTGTGTTTGTTCTTTTTTCGTGTTCTTATCGAATTGATCGGCTCCGAAAGCGATGTTGCACGGCCTAATCCCATCTGCACCCATGGCTATAAGTCCAAGGCTTGTGAACAAGAAAGCTAATTATTCGCCGTTGATGTGGTTGTTTTTGTGGGAGATGTGGTTCGCGGCACGGTGGATGTGGTTGAAGGAGGAAGGAGTTGGGAAATTAGGGCTCCGAATCGCGATGTTCGATGGGAAGAAGTCGCTGGAGTTTTTTCTTTTCTTTTTTCTTTTTTATTTTTTTTGGTGAATCCGGGTCAGGGCTGGATAATGGGTAGGATATTTAGATCCGTTAGACAATCTGACAGGAGACTAGCTCTTTAATGCTATATCTATGTTTTGCACTAAGGTAGTCAGAGTCGACCCCCCTCACAATAGTAATGTAAATAAAAAGATAATATCAAATGTGACTAGGGGATAAAATTGTATAAGTTTTTATATTTTGCCCTACTATTTCACCTTTGGACCACATTCTGCCTAGACTAATTTGATTTTTCGCACAATTAAAAAGTTATATATATGGTATAATTTCTCGAATAACCTCTTAAAAAACTATAATTTTTTTTCTTTTGTACTTCTTTTGGTAAGTTTGGAGGAATGGAGGAGATCAAATTAAGAAAGTGAAAAACTCAGGGTTCGAACTCTGATCAATGCTAAAGGTGCACGATACCCAAGGCCGATCATATGCTTTAAAGGATCCGGTACCCAGAAACAAAAGGGGACATATATGTATTCATATAAATAAATTATGATAATTAATTAATTAATGTTACGAAAAATATTTTCATTGATCAAAACATAAAATAAGTGTAAGATAATGAAACATTATATTTGAATATTATTAGTTTCAATTTTATTAAAATAATAAAATAATGCTACAAAAGAATACTTTAGTATTATTAAAATAATAAAATAATGCTACAAAAGAATAACGCACCGTATTGTATTGTCCGGTTCAACCGATTATACCGGATACTGGTGGTCGGATCGGTACGATAAGGTCCTAATAACCAATTTTACGGTTAAACCAGTCAATACCGGCCAAATCGGACAATACCGTCCATTACCAGCCTAAAACCGGGTGAACCAGATTTTGCTAATTTTTTTAATTTTTATATTTTTCCAGTTTTTTATATAGAAATAGAATTAATAAACTTAATATATAATATATTTATGTCATTATTTGAATTGAGCTAGATATATACATCTTTTCCTTTTAACTAAATATATAAAACTTTTCCTTTTACATTATAAATTACATTCATATTTTATATAATATACTTTCAAATATAACTAATTTTTATTAGAAACGGTAAAACCGGCGGTTGAACCGATCCGATCGGTTGAACCGCTTACGGTGGCTTGGCTTGGTTTGATCACCGTGCGGTATAAAACACTCGCTACCAATATAAATCAAAGAGAAGGTAGGGGTGTGCACGGGGCCACGGGGACGGTTCGGAAATTTGGAAATCTCGAACCGTCTCGAAGTTCGAGATTCTAAAAATAAATCTCAAAACCGAACCATAGAAACAATCTCCGTCCCGAACCATACCGAAAGTTCGGGACGGTTCGGGATGGAGATTCGGTTCTAATGGGATGGTACAATATGGTTCATTCGGGACAAAGATTCGAGATTAGTCATAAATAAAACATACAAATTTTAAAAAAATAAAAATCAATATAAAAATCATCAAACGAATATACTTCCAATCCTTTTAATGTGGTCTAAAATTAAAAAGTAAAACCATAATAGGTAACACAATCCTAAATCCTAAACTTAATAATCTCTATAATACAATAATATTCTATTATTTGGGCATTTGTCCTTCTATTGGCTTAGAACAATTATAATTAACTAATAATTTTGATAAATTAATATGAAACAAAAACTTGTGTAAATTTATAATCTCAATATCTCCTACTTAACAACTTAACATAATCAATAAGATTATATTTATAATTTATGTGGTGCGGTAAAAAAAATTAAAATATGATTTTGTTATATTGTTATATTATATTGTACTATTATTTGTTTGGAGTATGTTTCTCTTTTAAATACAATTTACTAATCATTTAACTAGTTTTAATTTCAAACGATTTACTCTATTATTAATATTAAAGATTTTAAAAATTTATAATAGTTGCAGTATTATGGTTTTTTTAGAAATATATTTTATATTCAATTTAATTTCAAATAATTTGTAGTTAATTCAATACCAGAATATAAATAAAATAGAAAAAATGTATATGTATTTATATAAAATCTTTAAAATCGGTTTTAGTTTTGGGTCCTCGGTTCGGAGTGGTTCGGTATAGTTCGGTACGGTTCTCGGTACGGGTATTTGAAAAATCTCCAGAACCGTACCATAAATATTTTCGGGATGGTACGGTTTGGGGAAAGTCAAAAGTCAACGAATATTTTCGGTCCGGAGATTTTTTGGTCCGGATATCGGTTCAGTTTCGGGAATCTCCAAGTCCTGTGCACAGCCCTAAGAGAAGGTCCCTTGTAGGACCATCTTACGGATCCTAATCCGTAAGATGGATCCTATAATTCGGATCCGAATCCATACCCACCAGTAGATTAAAAACAAAAAAGAAACGCATAAGCATCTGGATCCTCTAACTGGGAATTGAACCCAAGCCTATAATGTGGCAGAGTACTATTCTACCACTAGACCACTAGTGCTTGTTGTGTAATTGATAAGGGTCTTTTTATGCATGTTTTATGTTTCATGAGTTTTTGATTGTACATAGTTCATATTACTGTGAGGTGCTTTTATTGGTGTAGATTGATCATTCGAGCTATTTTTGGTGGATTTCGGACCATGGATTCATGTCAAAACATATCCCGGGGTTTATGGATGCAAAAACACTCGAAATCCCAAGCTAAACGCGTCATTTTGGGGCCTTTCGAGACAAACACGGCCAGGGTGTGCTTTCAAACACGACCATGCTTTTAATCAGCCAAAAAAGAGCAAAAAAATGGCATGTCGTAAAAAGCACGGCCAGGGTGTGCTTTTGAGCACGGCCGTGCTTTTGGCAACTCCCAAAATGCGTGAAAAACACGGCCACCGTGCCGACTGTTGCTTCGGATCAAGCTTTTCGCACGATTTTTGAAGGGTATTTTGGGAAAGCACTTCAACCAAGCCTTTTGACAACTCTTTTTGCACATTTACACCTCATTGTGCTACAATAATTTCCTACTTTCCCACATGATCACATGAAAATAATGATTCTTACAACCCAACTCATAAAGTTGAGCATTAAACTACCAAAAGATGACATTATTAAGGAATACTTTCTCCAAAATAATGTTTATAAAAGCCAAGAGTGTGGGTTGAAGGATTGATTCATTCACATACATAGAAAATCAGATTTTTGTGATGAGAGTCCATATTTTGGAGAGGAGAAACACATATTGTAGTGAGGAAGAGAGTTAGAAGGCTTGGATCACCATGGAGAGGCGCTAAGGCACAAGGATTGAAGATCGCTCGGAGAAGAAGATGAACTCCACCACTTCATCATCATACTTCCAGCAGGGGAGTCTTATGTTGGTTTTGGAAGTTTTAACTTCAAGTATTCATGTTGATTTCGAAAGAAACTTCTTGTTGTTTTCATTCTCCAATCCATCATGAGTTAAATCGCTAGTGTTTGAATGTGATGAACCCTAGAACTTATTTGTGATCATTGGTTTGAATGTTTTAATATATTTTGTTATGCTTGTTTATTCGAATTGGTATATGCGCAATATTGATTTGAAGTTTATTTTTCACCGGGAAATCGAGAGATTCATGGTGAAATAGAACCAACATAAATGAAAGGAGTTGCATGCAATCCTAGATATAGGACGACATAAATCTTCCGGATTAGGGTCAAACCTAATATGGGAATTCACAAATCGTTAATGCAATCTTGGGGGTTTTAACTAGAAAGAGATTTTAGTTAATCAACTTGAGGTTAGGAGTTTTTCGCCTTGAGAAAGGGTTTAACTTAATTTAGGAATGCCTACGGTCCATGAAGCATGAAAATATGTTAAGGGATGGTTAAAACTCAAGGGTTATGGTTGTATTTATTTTGGTAAAATCACAAAGACGTTCTAGAGGGATTCACATTCAAACATATTTATATCCAACATCTTCCAATCCGAGTGTATCTGATATCTTTCGTGTTCTTAGTTGCCTCTTCCACTTTTATTTGCTTTCATTTTATTTTTACTTTGTAACAAACTATTTGGCGAATTTGTAGGCTAGATAATAAAAAGACGGTAATTACTAGTACTCATAATCCTCGTGGGAATGACACTCGATACTCGCTTAGCTTTGCTATAAACGATAGGTGCACTTGCCTAGGCTGTTTTTAGGAGTAGCTTCCGAGCCATCAGTAATTTCTGTATAACCATGAATATAATTCATTTCTTTCAAAAACAAATGAATATAACTCATTTCTTTCAAAAACAAATGAATATAACTCATTCATAAATTATTACAAATTCCCAAAACTCGTCATATTTATTTTTCTTCTTCACTGTACTAAAGAACATGATATTTTATCTCAAAAAACTGAAATTTTATCTCATAAAAGTGTTACTTTAACTCTTGTCAAATATATTTTTCCTTCTTAGATGTACTGAATTCCTAATATGTGACTGTATTAAAGTACATGATACTTTATCTCAAAAAACGGATACTTTTACTTATAAAAGTGTTACTTTAACTATATCATATTTATTTTTTATTTTTCCTTCTTTCCTTCATTCCTAATTTGTGACTATATTAAAAAACATGATACTTTATCTCAAAAAATAGATACTTTAGCGTATAAAATGTTACTTTAACTCTATTATATATTTTTTATTGTAATATATTCATAATTTGTGACTATATTAAAAAATATGTTACTTTATCTCAAAAAACAAATACTTTTACTTATAAAAGTATTACTTTAACTCTATCCGGTTTGAACTCATGAGATTGAGAGAGAGCTGGAGTCATATTTATTATTCATCTTTCTTTAAATTGAATTCATAATATGTGACTACATAAAAAAATGTGATACTTTATTTCAAAAACAAGTACTTTTACTCTTAAAACATGATATTTTGTCTCAAAAAATATATATATTTACTCATAAAGGTGTTACTTTAACTCTAATATATTTATGTTTCCTTCACTGTAAGGTAATCATAATTTGTGGCTATATTAAAAATATGATACTTTATCTAAAAAAACCGATACTTTTTTTTCATAAAACTGTTACTTTAACTGAGGAAGAAAAACAGAAAAAAAGGGAACAAATGGCTTTGACCCGCGAACCTAGTCAACAGGATCCGCGGGTTAATAGGATTCGTCTTACGGGTCATTTAGACCCGTAAGTCGGTCCTATATGAGTTTTTGCCTAAATCAAATAACTAAATCTAAATATATAAAAAGAAATTGTGGAAGAACTCTAAGTAAAATAGAATAGACATTGAGAAGATAACGAAATCTTAAGTTAAATATAATAGACATTAATACACTTCGTTAGAATAGATATTGATACAATTAATGTTAATGGTGAAAATAGAGCTACTCCGCTAGTTCTCTTTTTTAGAAATATTGGCAACATTTATTGTTCATATACGTGTCATGTTTTAAACCATTAAAAAAAATCTGGGATGGAGGGTCTTGTGCGACGCCGTTGCCTTGACTACCCCATGGACAACTTTCATGATACCACTTGAACTCTATTATATATATTTTTTATTGTAATATATTCATAATTACTGTTAGAGATTTTTCTAACCGCAAGTCTACGGTGTTAAGTTTTAATATAGAGAAATAAGGTTGTCGAATCCACAGGGAATAATTATCGAATTATCGCTAAGTACTATAATATGGTAGTCTAACTTTATTTAGAAATTCAATATTTGATGGAGTTGATTATACTAAAGATACCAAAAATAAATCAAGAATATGAAAATATCAATGAGTTTATCCAAATGATTAAATGAATTCTAGAGGTGTGATGAATCTAGTTATCCCTTATGTTATCAATATGGTTTATCAATCATCAATTACCAATTTATAAGTCAAGATTTCTACAATAATCATTTTCTCTCTCGAGTGCCAAATGATTTTAGATCACAATTGGGAAATCAATATCTCTATAAAAATCACCAATTGAAATCTCAATAAAAACTATGAATCTTGGTTGATGACTTCAAAGGATTCACAAATCTCTCAATTCTATGAAATCCTAGGTTATGCTATTTCAAGGTCATGTATTCAATTACCTCTCTCAAGTGTCAAATCAAATACACCAAACAATCTAAATTATTGATCAAGTAATTTAGAAGCAATAGATCCAAATAGCACAAATAAATTGAGAAATCTAGATTGACAAACCACACTCTCAAAACATAAGTTCAAACATAGATTACATCATCCCTCTAGAATTATAGAGTTTAGCTCATGAATGAAAATGAATCCATAGAAATACAACAATACATCTTACAAGATATGAAGAAAACAACAAAGTAAGAACAAGAGTTGAGGGATCTTCTTTATTTCTAGATGATAGAAGCCTTCAATCTTCTTCTCCAAGCTTTTCCCAAGATGTTCCAAGCCTTCTTCCTTGTCTTATAGCTGTTTTGTTGGCTGCCCAAGGGTCCAAGATCCCTAATTTCACGCCCTAAGACTTGTATTTATACCCCACAAAAGTCCAAGAAAAAGGAATAAGTTGCCTTATAATTTCCGCCCAGGGGCGCTGCAGCGCCCGTCCCTATTATCCGCACGGCACACAAGGGCGCTAAAAATGGGCGCTGAGCCATCCACTGATACATCCCGTGACATGCGGCGAAAGGGGTGAAGGGGCTGCGCCACTTCAACTTGTTGCATTTGCACAGTTTTCACCCCATGACTGCAAGCTGCAGTGTCTTGCTAATAACTGCGGCGCCACACCAATTCAAGGCCAAAATTGCGATTTTTCTCTTTTCCTTTTTTTCAAATGCGATTTCTTCCTCCCAAACACGTTTTCGCTGTTTTCATCATTTTTCGGCTACCAAAATCTGTATTAACTCTTCAACGACAAATAATGAAATAAAATGGACTCTAGCGACTCTAAAACATCCAAAATTAATATAAAATCCTAGTCTAAAATACATTATTAATTGGTAAAATACCAACTTAACAATTACTATATTAAAAAATATGTTACTTTATCTCAAAAAACAAATACTTTTACTTATAAAAGTATTACTTTAACTCTATCATATTTATTATTCATCTTTCTTTGTATTAAATTCATAATATGTGGCTATATTAAAAAACGTGATACTTTATTTAAAAAAAACAAATACTTTTACTCTTAAAACATGATATTTTGTCTCAAATATATATATATATATATATATTTACTCATAAAGGTGTTATTTTAACTCTAATATATTTATTTTTCATTCACTGTAAGGTAATCATAATCTGTGGCTATATTAAAAAATATGATACTTTATCTAAAAAAACCGATACTTTTTTCTCATAAAACTGTTACTTTAACTGAGGAAGAAAAATAGGAAAAAAAAGGGGGGGGAGCAGATGGCTTTGACACATGACACATGGACCTAGTCAACAGGATCCGCGGGTCAATAGGATTCATCTTACAGGTCATTTAGACCCGTAAGACGGTCCTATATGGATTTTTGCCTAAATCAAATAACTAAATCTAAATATATAAAAAGAAATTGTGGAAGAACTCTAAGTAAAATAGAATAGGCATTGAGAAGATGACGAAATCTTAAGTTAAATATAATAGACATTAATACACTTCATTAGAATAGATATTGATACAATTAATGTTAATAGTTAAAATAGAGCTACTCCGCTAGTTCTCTTTTTTAGAAATATTGACAACGTTTATTGTTCATATACATGTCATGTTTTAAGCCATTAAAAAAAAATATGGGACGGAGGGTCTTGTGCTGCGCCGTTGCCTTGACCGTCCCATGGATGGCTTTGACGATACCACTTGAACTACAAGACTCGTGCTCTTAAAAAGCTATACATACATATAATTTAAATGAAAATAGAACGTAAGGTCCCAAAGCTTTACTCAATTATTCTAAGTTCTCTTAAAATCAAATAGGTATTTGTCGTCGGAAGGTTTTTAATTGAAAAATATTTTTAAATCTTTTTGAACGATGTCATTCACCTTCGAATTTTATAAACAAAATGACACAATCAAACTCAAATTGAACTTCAATTTACTCACAACTTCCACATTTATCCAATCATCCTATACTCAACAATCAACAACCTTCGACATTGTATAACATTCAATTGTGTAATGTCATTAATGGAAGCCACTCAAAAGCCAACTCCTAGCCATACAAATTATATAACTCACAATATATCATAAACACATAAAAGAATTCCAGATAACAGGTTGTATTTGTAGCTGCTCAGCTCTCATCTATCATGCATGTTAGGTCATTTAAGTACTCTTATGAGTTGGCTTCATAAATGGTGCGCATGTTTTTAAATAGGAAAAAGTTTAAGGGGCACACGTGCAAGATGTTCTTTGAGCTTTTAGTATGAGACAAAATGTGGGTTGTACGGTTATCAATTAATCACATGGCCCTCCCCATAATCCAAAGGAAATTGCAACCGTGCCCCAATCCATGAATGTAAGGCTGTTTTGTTGGAATGTTGTTAGCTTGAATAATTAGTTTTTTTTTATGATGTTAATACTTAATATAATTACTTAATTGAATTATATATTTCTCTATTATTCATGCATTTAAAGGACGCATGTGGGTTGCACCAATGGACGAAAATATAATATGAATTGACTTAGATTTCTCACATATAAGTGAGTTGCATGAAGCATTAGTAATATGTTTCCAATTCAATTCAATTAACCTTAATTCACGATCTCAATGGATAGTGCCTATTTAAGATTAACGATGAAATAAAGGTCAAACAATTAGAATTATTGGGTTGGGACTCCTCGAAATGTGTAGGTATTTTTTTATATTTATAATTCTTCATCATCATCAACTCGCACATTATCCCATAATATAGGGTCGGTGGCGTGAAGTTTATAGTGTCATTGTCTAAAATTAGTTGACACTATAAATTCACACAAAAATGCAAAGTTGAGATGAAATTCCTAAACCATCATCATCATCATAGGTTTTTCCACTTGCATGGAAAATATCATGAGAGGCGATAAGTTGAGATAGTTGCTCTAGTCATGTCCCATTACAAGATTGATATTGTAAAATCAACATGTACATCATGGAGCATGACTAGATAAAACTTTACGCTTTACACTAATTATAGGCAAAAACGCATGTAGGACTTTTCTTACGGGTCTCAATCGGAAAAGCGAATCCTATTGACCCGGACTGTCCCCGCGGATCCTGTTGACCAGTCCGCGAGTCAATGCCATATGCGCTTTTTTTTTTTTTTTTTTTTTTTGTATTTCTTCCCCACTTAAAGAATAAATTTTATGAAAAAAAGTATCGGTTATTTTAGATAAAGTATCATATTTTTTAATATAGCCACAAATTATGATTACATTACATTAAAGGTAAAATAAATATATCGAGTTAAAGTAACACCTTTATGAGTAAAAATATATATTTTTGAGACAAAAGATCATGTTTTAAGAGTAAAAATATATGTTTTTTTAAATAAAGTATTATATTTTTTAATAATAAATACAAAGAAAGATGAATAATAATTATGATAGAGTTAAAGTAATATTTTTATAAGTAAAAGTATTTGTTTTTTGAGATAAAGTAACATATTTTTTAATATAGTCACAAATTATGAATATAGTACAATATATATATATATATATAACAGATTAAAGTAACACTTTTATACATTAAAGCATCTATTTTTTGAGATAAAGTATCATATTTTTTAATATAGTCACAAATTAGAAATGAAGGAAAGAAGGAAAAATAAAAATAAATATGATATAGTTAAAGTAATACTTTTATAAGTAAAAGTATCCATTTGTTGAGATAAAATATCAGATTTCTTAATACAGTTAAAAACTAGGAACAAAAAAAGAGGAAAAATAAAAAATAAATATGATGTAGTTAAAGTAACACTTTTATAAGTATCCATTTATTGATATAATGTATCATGTTTTTTAATAGACTTGGGTTCGATTCTTAGTCTCTGCATTTAGAGGCGTTTTTTTTAATTTACCAGGCGTATTTATGAATGGGGTTATATACATGGTTATACTAAAATTATACAAGAAGCATTAGTGTTGTAATGGTAGAATCCGCCTTACCTCTCCATAGGTGTGGGTTCGAGTCCCCACTATAGTGGATTATTTTTGTTAAAAATAACAGGCCGGTGGGCTGGGCGAGTGGATCTACTCCTAATTATATGGTTACAGATATAATTAATCATATCAAGGATTATGCCAACTAATAATCTGTAGTTCAAATAGCGTCGTGGTTTGGGATTTCATATGCCGCACGAATATGATTAAATTAAAGTAAAACAAATTCATTATATGTTGCTAATTGTATTTAATTGAAGGGTCAATTTTGCTATGTTTATTTAACTAAGTATATATAAAAAATTGAGAATTATTAATTACACGGTTAGCTTAGAAAATAAACTGCACGGGGGGTTTGTTGATTTGCTATCATATTCGGTAGAGACGGTTGATCAAACGCTTTATATAATTTTTATCATAAAATTAGATTCGTAATTAAAAAGCAATATTATGATGATTGAAAATTCTCTTTCTGACATCTGCCCCTCTCTCATTTATTAATTTATGTAACTCCTTATTTATTTTTTGAGGTTCAGGAAATGTACTTCTCACACGAAATTTATGATTGCAATTTGATTATACCTTACTCACTACTAAAATTTCTGGTTGCTTGAGAGATAGGTAAATAAAATTTATACTCATAATTATGATACCTATCCTCAATCATTTACCAAAACATAAATAATACGCACGCATTCTACTTTACACACACGTGTGTGTCTATTTTTGGGTGAATTTGACTTGGTGATTACGATTTTTATATATTACGTTTGAATTTTTGATGTTGTTTATATGAGAGCTTGCTAATTTCAATCATAGTCACTTCCAATTCCAATGAATCATGTAATTATTTTTAGGTTATTCGAATTCATTAGATTTTGTTTTGTAGAGGTAAAACTTTGTAACCTTTTGCCAACCATAATTTAACAAAATCAATGGTTTAAGGATCAAAATCCCATCATATTGAATATCTCTCTTTTTCCTCAAAAAAAAAAAATCTCTCTTTCCTTTTCTCAAAACCCGAACCATTTTTTCTCCTCCATCTTCTTCCTCTTTTTCTTCCTTCATCTTCTCTTATATATGAAGGATGTTGGAAATAATTTCCATTGCTTTTAATCTTACAAATTTGTTCCCAATAGGTGCCTTTTATTTGTCTTAATAGATAGTTTTTTTTCCATTAATAAGTTTGTCCTATATATAAAATTTTGTTCGTAAGAAGATTAGATGAGTCATTACTCGATATATATGATAGAAATAAGATCATTCTTAGTACATATTTAGTTCAAGACTCTGCCGTTGTGAAGTTCTAATTCTACGAATCAGTTAGATTAATATAGGTTTAAGAATTTGTTGTAATTAATTCTAGATTTCTTCTCATGAATGAACGAAACTCATTTTCATTCTAAAAAAAATCAAATATCGTGAAAATTAAATTATAATAAAATCAAGTCATGTATGATTAAGTTTTTAAAAATTGGGCGGCGGGGTGGTTCTTATCCTACAAGGCTAAGCTTCTTTCCAAAAGCAGAACCTAAGGCCTAGAATTTATTCCTGGTGGCTTTTGATTAGGTTGTCGTTTTTGCTCTAACACGATACATTATTTCTACAATGAAATAAAAATTAAAAATATCCAAATTTTATACCATAAAAAATTCAAGAAGATGAACTTTCAAAGAGCTAGTCTCTCCTCGGATGGTCTAACTGGATCTAAATTGTTAGACGGATCCCCAACATCTTTATTCGGATCTTTAAAAAAAAAATGAGATCTGCTCCAAATCTCCTTCATTCTTTCTCATTTCCTGCGTGTTTTCTCTCCCCCACCTCTCTTAAAAGTCTTCCTCATATCATTCTTTTTTCTTCCAATAAAGTTGGTTCAATGAAACTGCACGAAAAAATACGCGTTATATGTGCAGAAAACTACTGTATCGAAAGCAAAATAATTTGATTGGTACTTACAGATTATCTTCGTCTAGCGAACCACCATGAACAATAGAAGCTTGAACCATTGGATCATTTAAGAGATTCTTTAAACGCGAAAAATGGCTTTTGTTGATTATTCTTGCTATATTATTCGACTAAGGAAGATTTCATTTAACAGGGGCTCAGGAAGATTTCATTTAACTTACTTTTCAAGAGACAAACTAATACTTTTTAAGGTAACAACTAACACTTCTCAGTGGAACTACTAATACATTTTATTGGAAAAACTAATACTATTCAGGAAAATTACTAAAAATATTTCAGTGGGAAAAAACAATATTTTTCAGGGGAACTACTAATACATTTAAGAAGAACTGCTAATACTTTTTAGAAGGACGACTAATACTTTTCAAAAGGACTGTTAATACATTTTGGGAGAAAAATTTAATTATATTCAAGGGAACTACTAATACATTTCAGAAGAACTGCTAATACTTTTTAGAAGGACGTCTAATACTTTTCAGAAGGACTGTTAATATATTTCGCGATAAAAATTTAATTATATTCAGGGAAACAACTAATACATTTTACAAGAACTGCTAATACTTTTTAGAAGGACGACTAATACATTTCGGGAGTATATTCATAAGAAATACTGAAAAAACTCTTCAGGGAACTACTAATACATTTCAGAAGAACTGCTAGTACTTTTTAGAAGGACGACTAATACTTTTCAGAAGGACTTTTAATACATTTCGTGAGAATTTTTTTATTTATTTCAAGGAACTACTAATACTTTTTTCGATGAACTACTAATACTTTTTTGAGGGATTGCTAATACATTTCGGGAGTATATTCAGGAGAAATACTAAAAAACTCTTCAGGAAACTACTAATACATTTTAGAAGAACTGCTAATACTTTTTAGAAGGACGACTAATACATTTCAGAAGGACTGATAATACACGTGCTCCCTGAAAAACTAATAAAACACCACTGCTAATATTACGGAAATACCACCGAATCCGCGAGTCAGATCCGTCTAATAGGTCAGACCCGTTAGACGGTCTGACAGGAGTTTTTGTGCCTTTGAAAATATCCTTACAAATAAATTGAAAGATGAATGAAAAATACTATAGCCAAGCCACCAAAGAATTTCCATTTAACAAATAAATTGGTGGGATCACGCAACATGATAAAAAAAATCAAAAATCAAGATAAAAAAATAAGAGAAAAATTGGTGTGGGAGTTAACAAGTTAAAAATCAAAGTCTCGTTAAGAAAGACGATATATGCAAGTGGGTGTGAAAATAAATAGAAAATAAAGATGGTTACCAGATTGTCAGCATCGTTGTTTATATGTATTAAAAAAAAATCATTGGAAAAGGATCATCGCACTTAACATTATCCCTGTAATTTTCTAACTTTAGGTGACAAGAAATCTTGAAAAACAATTTAAATTTTGGTATTTTAGAGCCTATAGCAAACATAATTCGCCCCACCCCTGATTTCTTAAAACCCTAAATAACCAACTTTTCAAAGCTCCAAAAATGTGTTTTTGTCTGCCATCATTAGGTTGGAGAAAAATGAGACCTTCCACCTATGTTAAAAGTGAAAGTCAAGAAAATAAAAAGGGAACTTATTTTTTTTATTATTAATACAATATAAACCCTCCCACTCATGTCAAAAATGGGAACCTATGTACTTTATGGATGAAAAAGTTTTGAACACTTTGTTGATGCTTGTCGGCCATATGATTCTACCACTTATATTAGCATAACCAATTTTAAAATGAGTATTACATCAAGTATATCAAATTGTTGCAATTGCTTTTATGTTCTTAAAAAAGAAAAGGGATAATTACAAAAGAAACCTTAAGTTCGGGCTGATTACAAAAAAGCCCAAAGGTTTTTAAAAATTGTAAAAAGGCCTTTGAGGTTTGATGCCGCTTATATTTCTCTCTTCATAAGCGAATTTTTATTCAAAAACTCTATAATATTTCAAGAAATATTACAATTACCCCATCAAATTTAAGAGTACATAATCAAATCTTATGAGCCCTTTTGTAATTTTGGAAGATCTTTTCGCAATTAGCCTAAACCTCAGGGATTAACCAAAAAGAAAAAGAAAAGAGAAGATAGCTCTAACATATCCTAAAATGTTAACAATAACAGTGTAGATGTTTCAAAAAAAAAAAAAAAAAAAAACAATAACAGTGTAGTCAATGAGTGTGCAAAACGGAAACCCGGTGGGAAGTTCACACCATCCCATGGACTCCGACAGGGTGACCCCCTTTCCCTCTATCTCTTTTCTGTTTTGTGCAGAAGCCTTCTCTTCTTTGATTCAAAAAGCTGAATTAGGTGGAAGACTCCACGGCGTAAGGATAAGTAGAAGTGCCCTAAAATTTCCCACTTATTTTTTTGCTAACGAGAATCATCTTTGGGAGGGCTCTGAGCGTGAAATAGATATGTAACCCGACAAATAATCTCCACGCATTTAACAAGCATCGGGTCAAAGAATCGGCTGGAAAAATCAAAATCTCATTTAGTGCTGACTACCACAAGAGAAACGCACGCATCTGGCCAGTAGGTTAGGGGTGACTCTGGTTCAAAAACACTTGAAGTACTTGGGTATCCCTACGGTGATGGGTCATTCGAAGAAAGAGGTTTTCCAGGATAATAGTGGATAAAGTGAGGAAAAAACTAAAAAAGCTGGAAAAGCCGTAATTTATCGATCTTTGGTAAGTTGGTATTGATTAAATCGTGCTCAAAGCGATTCTCGACTTATATTATGAGTTGTTTTGCCTTCCCATATATGATTAATACGCAATCGAACTCTATTATTAGCAATTTCTAGTGGGGCCAAAAGAAGGATGAACATAGAATACATTGGCGAGCATGGGCATCGTTGTGCAAATCGAAGGAAGAAGCGAGGATTGGGATTCGAGACTTCAAATGTTTTAATGAAGCCATGCTAGCCAAACAAGGATGGCGACTCATCAAAGACGAGCTCTTTCTATCCAAATCCTTAAAAGCCAAATATTTCCCACGAAGTTCATTTCTAGACACCACAATCAGCCATAATCTATCTTACACGTGGAGAAGCATTGTGGTGGGTAGAAATATTCTAAGTAGGGGTATTAGGTGGAATATAGGAAATGGGAGTAGTGTGAAGGTGTGGACGGATCCGTGGATTATGGACAATCTAAATTTTCGCCCGTTAACTGTTAACAGACTCCATGATTGTGAGATGAAGGTAGCTGAACTGATAAATGGGACATAGCGAAGCTGGGTGATCTTTTTTCTCAAGCTGACGTCAAGACCATTCTTGCAATTCCTACTAAAAATCAGCGTGCGGAAGACCGGAAGGTGTGGCATTACACAAAGGACGAGAACTATACTGTGAAGACGGGGTACCTTGTGGCCAGAGCAATTCAAGAGGATCAGATGAATATTGCCACAAGTTCAGGCAGAGGCCACAAAATTTGGAAATGGATTTGGCAATTGCAGGTACCTCCAAAAATCCAGGTGTTTCTCTGGAGATGCGCACAAGGTATTGTCCTGACGAAGTTTAAATTACAGAGTAAGGGGGTGCGTATTGATCCAACATGTCCGAGATGTGGAACCCAGGCTGAAACAGTCGAACATGCACTTAGAGATTGTGCTTGGGTACAACATTTTTGGGCAACCTCTCCTTTACGCATCAGCACGGGAAGACCAGAGGGAGATGGATTGATGGTGGAATGGATATCGAACATCATGGAAAACGGAGACCCAGATGGCCATCCCATGTTTGCAATGTTACGTTATACGATTTGGGATTTCCGAAACAAGCTCACATTCCCGGGCAAACAGCTGAGCACCCCTGATGGGCACAAACTGGCAGCTTTGAAGCTTGAAGAGTTCAAAAAAGCTATTGCGGGGGGGAGTCCCTCTATAGCACATCGATTTCAGGACCAATGGCGCTCTCCAGATGAAGGTTTCGTCAAAATAAATACAGACGCATTGGTGATAGAAAATGTAGGGAACGGATTGGGAGCTGTTATCAGGGACAACAGCGGTCAAGCCATTAGTTCGCTGATGAAGAAGGCTAATGTGATGTGGGGTATTGAGGTAGCTGAGGCACAGACTTGCTATGAAGGTCTTAAGATGGCTATGGAATTGAACCAGCGGAAAGTTGTTTTGGAGACTGACAACATTTCATTATACTACAAACTCCGGAAACAGACCGATGATCTCTCCTACCTGGGCAACATCGTCGACGACATCCATACTCTTATCCCATTTTTTGAATCATTTATTCCTAGTTTTGTTAGACGTTCTGGAAATTTTTCTAGCTCATTCGTTAGCTCGTTTTTCTTTTAATTTGAATTGTAATGAACCTCTGATCGGGCCTGTTCCTGATCAACTGAGAGACATCATTATTTCGGAGTCTAACTCCCAATGATAAGATATCGTTTTTCCCTAAAAACAAAATAGTGTGTGCAAAAGCAACAAAATCAATCTAGATTATTTATTATATATAATTGATATTTTCATTTTTTAGTATAATACCATTAATACATACTAAGTGTATAAAATAACGTTATCAATATAATTTAATATATATTTGTAGTATTAGAATAGAAAATAGAATTCCCTAAGGGCCCATTTGGATGGAAGGATTTGAAATTCCAATGGATTTCAAATGAATTGATTTTAAAGTCATTGGATTTGAAATCCACCTATTATTTGAATGATGTGAATTTGTGTAAGGATTTCAAATCCATCGTAGGTTTTGATAAAAAAAATTTAGAAGCTCTATTTATTTTCTTAATTGATATTTAATAAATAAAAATAAAAGATATAATCTTATTATTTTGTAAATAATTATAATTTTATACACTAATAAAAACATGAAATATATAACTTTTATTATGTCTGAATATATATGATTTTTCTATTTGGCCCACCCCACTTTCGTGTTCTGGCCCAGCCTACTATACTGTCCTGGCTACGCCATTGATAATGCGTGTGCATATGTCAGGAGAGTATGTGTGAGTGTGAGTGTGTGTGTAAATGTGTGCAGTGTGTGTAATATGTGTGTAGTGTGTGTAAATGTGTGCAGTGTGTGTAATATGTGTGTAGTGTGTGTAAAAGTGTGCAAAATGTGTGTAAATGTGTGTGTGTAAGTGTGTGTAAATATGTGTAATGTGTGTAAATGTATGTATAGTGTGTGCAAATATGTGTAAATTTGTACTGTGTGTAAGTGTGTGTGAATATGCACGTGAGCATAAAAGGGAAAAAAAAAGAATGGATTTCAAATGACTAGGTTTTAGGAGATATTTGAAATCCTTTGAAAATGAACTAAAACTTAAAGAGGGATTTGAAATCCATTGATTTGGATTTATATGCCAAACAGGGGTGTGAATTTAGCTAAGGATTTCAAATCCCTCCTCCCAAATCTCCTCCCAAATCCCCCATCCAAATGCACCCTTAAGAGAAAAAAAAAAGGCCTAAATTCCCAGTTGTAGTTCGTATATATACAATTTGCCCGTAAGGGAAAATTCTAATTCATATATAAATTGCAATCAAATAATTATAAGTAAGCAATTTATTTGGCGTGTGATCAATTCATATGGCCAGAAAGTAACCAATTAAAATGTAAATAGAATTTAAACAGGTTTTAGTAAGAATTTTGAAGGCAAATTAGCTAGTCAAACTATAGAAGCATTGGTTCCGAATGATGGCGTCACACCACATTATCTAGGCTAGCTACGTTTCTGAATTCTGATAACCTTTTGGACAAATGCAAAGAATACAAGATAATGGAGATCTAATGGAAAATGTTACTCAAAATAGTTAATAATAATGGGTCGAGGGAACAAAGTATATATCTATTATATTCTTTATTAAATTTCAAACTGATGATCATTATGAAATTCACAGGAAAAGAATCACGAGTTATTAAAATACAATCGATTTTGGATTATTTGAAGTCACCCTTCAATAATTATTCACATACAGACATCAGAGTTGTATGACTATCCAAAATTGATTATAATCTGTGAACTTAATTGATTGCGTACGTATTGGAGGCACCTAGAGATGGCAACTTTAGCCTGATCCGCGTCGACATATGTCCTAGCTCAATTCATTTGGGTCTTCAAGCCTTGGATGCACCATCAACTGTTAAAGGCCTGGAAAAGAAAGTATCTTTTATTTATTCAGTCAAAATTTAAGAAAGGTTTTTTCGGGGAAAAAAAAAAAGAAAAACAAGAATGAATTGTTTTTGTTGTTCTAATACATCAACAAATAAAGTTTGATTATTGCACATGCATTTCAAGTTCTTATCTTCAAATAAATTTTCATAATCTTATGTAAAAAAAAATTATTGGTTAAATAAGAAATGCAGTCCAAAAAGACACAAATAATTTTGTGTTGGAAATACGTCTTGTTAATTGGTCTAACAAAAAGAATCAAGTACATGGTTGTAGACTTGTAGTATATTTGGTACCAACTTGAGAAATTATTTACTGATGAATGAGAAATTATTGCTAACTTACACAACTTGAGATAAAAACTGGAAATAAGAACGAAGTGTTTGTCTTCTCACATTGGAAACTATATGACGCGGTAACCTATTCATTTAGCCCAATTAGAGAAATTGGGTTATAGCTCTAAAGGGTATCGCAAGTCTTTGTCGAGACCTATAAGTTTGTGAGTTTGATCCAAATTAAGACATGCACCATAGCCACCTGCCTGTCAGCTCGGCTGGGTTCGTGGTCGTGGGTAGAGCTGTCAAAGTGACCAGGCCGGGCCGGTGTCGACCCATCGGGCCAAGGGGGAAATCGGGGCGGGGCGGAATTTTTCGGGCTACTATTTTGGGGAGCCCAATCCGGCCCGTGTTTTAAAAATACACAAAAATTGCTTTGGGCCAATCGGGTCCACCTGGTGTTCGGGCCTAACGGGCCGTCCAAATAGGCCCGGATCTTTTCGGGCCTACAAAATCGTAGCCCAGTCCAGCCCTATTCCCAGGCCGGTCTGGCCGGGCCATTTTTGACAGCTCTAGTCGTGGGCTTACTTGCCCTCCCACGGTATTGTTTTTGAACAAAATTAATGTAAAATTTTGTTGTAACCTTCCAAAATTTTGAATGAATTTTTGAGGCAATTTTTCGATTTTTCTGAATGATTTTGTTTTCCCTCTTGATGAATTTTGTATTTGGACTTTTCTGAATGAATGAATCTAGCAGTTTGAAGCATTTAGGTATGACTGTTCATTGAAGCCCTTAAACTCATGAAAACATGTGATGAACAGTTGTGTTGTTTAATTCGTAACCTTTGTTAATTTATAGATTAATGATCCCAATTTTTGCAGAATAAGTAATCAAAAATTTGTGTGCATACATAAGCATTTTTACTAGCAAAACCTTCGTGTAAAAGACGGAAGAGTGTACGAAATATTTGAGGTTCACCGCTTCTTGTTGTTTGAAGTTAATGTTATGATTAAAAAGAGACTATTGTATCTTGTGAGATGTTTGCTAATGAACTGTTAACACTGTACAAGTGGACAATTCATCGTAAAGACATATAGTCAAACAGAGTTTCGATCTATTTCTACATTTTGTTTCAATTTCATAACTCAAGTTTATGTAAGTTTTCTGTTTTATTGTTTAATATAATATTGCACGTTTATAATGTGTCACCAACATATTGCAGGCTCGTGCCTAATTAAAGAGAGTATAAATAGTCGCTCCTTATTTACAATTATATACTTTGTTTTACTGCTTTTAGTTAGTAATTATTCTTTGAAATTTCTATAAACTTAAATATTAGAGGGACTTTTACTGTATTCGTAGTATAGGTTGGGAACAATTTCGAGAACTAATTTGCAAGCACGACATGGAAAGGTGCTTCTAGATAGAAGCTGGTACCAATTGGAAATGAACCATTTCACTTTAGCATCAAATCGTATCCCAAATCAGTATAAGATTACACAACGTATAAATATAGATTACAGATAAGAGTCCCGGCATAGGTCACCGTTGCAAAAGATCTTAGTGATTTGATGTCCGTTTCATTTGGCGCAGCGTGGGGATTCGATTATGTCTAAAGTTGTAGGAGAATTTCTTGTGTGGTGACTTATAAGACAACTTAGGACTCTGGCTCGTTGAGGCACATCCCGTGGTTCACCTCCTCCAACAAAGTTTTAGGGGCGAGACAGTAGAACTACTCAGAAATCGGGTTCATTCTTTACTTACAGATTAGAGATAAGAGTAATGGAGAATTTTGTGCAGAAATAGATGATAGTAATGATGGCATTACAAAGGGCGCTCCTCTACTGCATCATGTTTACACGAAGGAAAGCAAAGATGGTGACACTTCTGCCACCCCATTTGCTCAACTTTTGCAACCAGTGTCACACGAAATAAAATAAAGTGAATATCATTTTTTTTCTTTTTTTTTCTTTTTGGAATTTGAATTTGTCGAAGTTGAATTTTTTTGTGCTTGTGGTTACTGTTATAATTGTTGTCATTGATGGCACAACAGAAGATCTGGTATGAAATCATTGCAAGAACCACTACAAAAATTTAAAGCAAGATTTATTAGATATGCCATTTTTTTTTAAAAAATAATAATGATTTAAGATTTTATGATTTTACCTCCCCGTGTGTTAGTGGCCATATTCGTATTTGTACAATACACTTTTTCTTCCACATCTATTATGCAATTATTATTACTCTTGTTATTCATAATCTTTATGTTATTATTGTGCAATTGATGATACCACTCCAACTCAAGCATTATGATGTTTTACCGTATATGTTAATAGTTTTCAAAGGTTTTTTTAATTTTCATAAAATACATATTCATTTTTGGCCATTTTGGCAAGGAAGTTTGACAAAAACTCTGGTTAGATCGTCTAATGGGTCTGTTCCGTTAGAAGAACCCAATCGACCCAATTTTTTTTTTTTTTTTTTTTTTTGTAATTCCATGCACCGGTGTAGAGATGTTAAACGACTGGCCCTAGCCCTATAGGGCCAACCCTAGTGGGCTTCGGGCTAAACGGTCTTCGGGCTAAATGGGTTGGTGTTGATCGGACTGGCAATATTGGAACCTAACCCTAACCCTAGAGAGCTTCGGGCTAAACGGGCCACTATCGGGCTATAGTCAAAAAATTAAAAATTATATATTTAAATTTAAAATTTTAAACTTGAATATATATAACATTTAAGTTTAACATTTTAAGTTAAACTATTCGTCATAAATAAAATTCATACAAAATTTCTAATTAAATTGCATTAACAAATTTATAAAATTAAATATTTTATGATCTAAATTTTGAAAATAAAATAATAATAACTAAAGCTACCCAAAATTAACACTTTTTTCTGTAATTACTCATATGACTATAATTTAAAATTTTCAAAATAAGATATTTAAATCTAAATTTTCAAACTTGAGCATATATAACATTTAAGTTTAACATTTAAAGTCAATCTTAAAAAAAGTCATGCATGTTTATAATTACGTTGCATTAATAAAATTATAAAATTAGATTTAGCACCATTTAAAAATATAATTTAATCCTAAATAATCTAATAAGACTATGTGACATTTTCTTATTCAGAATAAAAATGAAAAACTAAATTAAGTAATAAATAAAAGAATTAAAAAGAAGCTTTTCAAGAATTTATAGCTTGTTTAATAAAGTTAAACTTAAATATGAGGGAGATGTGAATTTGAAAAATAAATTTACCACTAATAGTAGGTAATAAAAGTAGATATAAAATATTAGAATTATATTTATTTATAAAAAAAATAAAAATAGCGGGCTAACGGGTTAGCCCTAACGGGCTTCGGTTTAAACGGTCTGGGCCAAAAAGACCCTGATTTAAACGGGCCAAAATAATTCGCCCTAACCCTCTTTTTCCTAAGTTTAAACAGTCAAGAACGGGCCGCGACCCGTTTAACATCTCTACACCGGTGGCATTTTGTGATTTTGAACACGGTTGCATTTTTGTAATATTTTGGGACAGTGTCATAGAATATCTGGACCGGTGGCATTTTGGTGATATTAGGTAGTGACATAGTATCATTGGGGCCGTTAAAAGTATTAGTAGTACATCTGAAAAATATTAGTAATACCCTTGAACAATATTTTTAGTAGCCCTCATGAAAAGAATTGATTTTTCCCCTCGAAAGTATTAGTAATCCACCTAAAATGTATTACTTGTCCCATTAAAATGTATTAGGCCGTGAGGTAATATTAGGCAGTTGTATAGAATCACTAGTTTTTCTCGTGAGTAATATTAGCAATCACTCGGAAAAGTATTAATAATTCCCTAGAATCACTACTAATACTTCTCAGATGGAAAATCTAATATTTTTTAGGGGGGCTACTAAATGTTTTTTGAGGACGACTATTGATACTTTTAGGGGAAGAACTAATACTTGTATGGGGAACTACTAATACTTTTTATGAGAAAAACTAGTATCTTTCAGGGGTCTGACATGAGATTAACTCTGGAGGTTTAGTAGTGTTTGCCCTAATTTTACCTCAAATGAAAAGGCAAGTCCCATAGATATTAAAAGTAAGTTGGATTTTTTTTTTACTTTTTTCTTTTTGTTTTTAAAGAACTTTATTATAAGTTCATAATGTTTTATTCAAGCAATTTTTAGGAGTAATTTATCTAAAAAATTTATTACACACTGTATACCATTTTATAAGTTTGCAATTATTTCGGAAGATTTTAAAGAATTCATAAGCTCATCTTAATAGTTCCAATTAAATTTCATAGGGATGTGTAACATTTGAATTACTTAATCAACACAATAACCTGAAATATTTTCTATTTCGGAAAAGCGTAACAATGTCAAATTTTAGTATATTAGTCATAAGATTTTGTTTCTTGTTATCAATTCCTTTTACATAACATATGCACCTCTGCAGTTTAATGGACACACAAAAAGGGCCCAAACAGTTTGGGCCTGGCAAATTAACACACCTATATGCAAGCCTTGTGGACTACAATCTATGAGTGTAGGGACCAAAACGGAAAATCTGTTTTTTCACTTTGGGCCTTCTAGTCCTTAGATGAGTGTGAATGGACCTTTGTTCCTTGTGTGTCAGCACCACATTCTTTTTTATTCGTTGGGCCAAGAAGCTTATTACATAAATTAAACCCAAGCAAAGATTAATCTTCATTTTGGGCCTTTGCTTCCTATTTCCTTGTTGATGTAGCTCATGTCCTTAAAAGTTAAAACTCAATTCCTTGTAAATTATTGATTGCTAAATAGGAATGTAGCTATAACACGAACGAATCATTAGGAAGGTCGGGTTGTTCTAAATTATTTCGGGGCTCCAATTAGAATTTGATTAAAAAACAAATACTGGCAAGTAACAGATTTATCTGAAAATAAAAGGAGAATGGTAGATTAATGATTGTTTGAAAAGGATTAAATTGCGATGTTGAAATAGGGATGGCAGTGGGGCGGGGATTCCCCGAATTTTTTCCCCGTGGGGACGGGGTGGGGAAAATTTTATCCCCGTTGGCGGGGACGGGGCGGGGATGGGGATGATGTTCCCCGCCCCGTTCCCCACAGGAACCCGGGAATATACTATTATAATAATACCCTTAATATATTACATATATATCAAGTTATGTATACTAATAAAACCCTAGACCTCTCTTCCTCTTAATCTGACTCTCATTCTCACATCTCATTATTGTTGCTCCAGCCATGGGCGGAGCCAATGTAGGCTGAGTGCGGTCTATGGACCGCTCTCAATTAAGCTAAACCATAGCCATTTATTATATTAAAAATATAAAAATATTATTTTCTCTCCATATAGCCGCACTCAGCGATGAGACAAAAGGTCTTGGGAGAAAACTTTTCACTACTTTTATAGTTTCATGAGGGGACAAAAGACATAAATTAGGGAAACTAATTAAATATGGTGTATATCAAAGACAACCAAAAGGTGTATACGGGACTTATGGTGGATTAGCCTACAAGTAGTGGATTAGTGGTGGAAATGGAATTGAATTAATGGGCATGTGATGTAAGCAATCATTTGTGAAGTAGAAATGCATGTTTCCTATATATTTGTGTACACAACCGGGATTTGCTCCCCCAGAAAGAGATGTTAAACATCAAAAGCATTTTAAAGTCTAAAATTCTTATTTTGATAACAAGAAATAAATAAATAATGATTTTAACTGCTTGGTAAATCATGTTTTGATAGTATATTTGTTGTAGGGTATGACTTGCTTATTTTTATTATAATATTTTTTATTTTTTATTTATTAAAATTTCGACCCGAGAAGAGCAATACCGAAATGATGAAGTTTTTGACCGTATTGGTCGGAAATCCTGGCTACGCCGCTGTCTCCAGCCCCCACTTTCCACATCTCTCATCTCTCCCCGTTAATAGCAGCAATGCCAGCAAAAAGAGGCTTCCACTGTTGTAAGCTTGAAGCTTCCTAAATCTAAGGTTGATGTTAATTGTTATCAAACTTAAAACCATTTTTTTATAATTTTGTTTGTAACATCACCAAGTGTTTGTTTAGAAATGTATATTTTAAAAATCTATTTCGTTTCACCTCTGAATATGATTTGTTGTGCTCTTATTTTTTTCTCTCTTTGTTTTTTGTTGTCAAGTACTGCTCTTGTGTTTGTTATATTTATTATTTTTTATTTCTTATTTTGTATGCTCAAAAAATTATAATGGTATCTTGCATTCTGTTCTTGTTTTTTCATAATTCTCAAAGGCATCTTTATCAAATTTGTGCTTATCTGAGAAGCACTTTTTCACTTCTTATCTTATTTTTATTATATTGGTTATTATTTTTTATTTCTCATTCATTCCTTTTCGTTTAAAAATTGTGCTTTGTTACTTTTGTTTGCAATTTATATATATTTTTAAATATTTATAAGGGTTAAAAATATTAAAAAAATATTATTTTTTCTTAAAAGAGAATAATTAAATCGGGGGATGGGGAACCCCGCGGGGATGGGGATGGGGAGCAATTTTTCCCCGTTTGTCTCACGGGGACAGGGATTCCCTGCGACCGCCCCCGCCCCGCCCTGTTGACATCCCTATGTTGAAATTTGAATAGTGTATAGACACTAAGCCTATGTATGAATGTATTTCCAAAAGTTGTTTTCCATTTTCCAACTATTTTATAAATGGGCTCGTTTAGAGAAGTTCTCATTGAAAATAAATTTATTTTCAATTTTCACTTAATTTATTAAAATTTTCCTTTTGAAACACAACCAGACAATTTTTCATCACAATCACTCAAATCTATGTAAAAAAACATACTTCAAATTATTACTAAATAATTTGTCACTACAATCATGCAAATCTATTTCAAAAATTATAATCAAATATATATCTTAACATAAATTCAGAAAACAAATCAAACATATTTTTATTTTCACACGAGAACCAATAAGTTATGAAAATACATTTTCAAACACTAGGAACTAGAAATTGGATTTGGAAATAAATCCAGACAAGACTGAGAGTGATGTGAACCGCAGCAACAATTGTGCATACGACCCAACAACAATATGTTGTTAACCCAAGATCTTCACTAGTTTGGTTAATTTGGTGGAGACCTCGACCCGTTGCTTAGCAAAGCAAGAACCTCAGTATGCGAAGACGCCACAGGCAATTATGGATTATTGCCTGATAAGTCGATAATTGCCACAAGAACGTAAATCTTGAAGCACTTAGAGAAACACTCAATTTAGAGAGTAAAAGAATAATTGTATGGGATAATTACAAAAAGTACCCCTGAGGTTTGACCTAATTACAAAAAAACCCAGCTAACTTTAAAACTTACAAAAAGTACTCCTGAGGTTTGAAATATATTTCAAAATCCCCCTTCATATTTATAAAATTATTGCAGATTATCCCTTAATTTTAACACTAAATCAAACCTCAGGGGTACTTTTTGTAAGTTTTAAAGTTAGCTGGGTTTTTTTGTAATTAGGTCCCCCTGTGTAAAAATTCGCAGTTTTCAATTTCAATCTTATCTCTGCGTGACCGGTCGAACCCCATGTTTATCAGCAAACTATCCGTTGCGTTTTCAGACAGTTTTTCCCTATTTTGTGGGATTGATTTCTAACAGCTATATTGATCATTTTAAATGGTTTCTTTTGCAGCAAATCACTCCCCAAGGAGGAGCCAATGTCTGGAAATGAAAGCCAAGTCCTCTCCTATAAATAGAGGCTTCTTTCAAGCAACAAGATACAACACTCTACACAAGCAAAGAGCAATTGAGCAAACACTTTCATATATCTTGTTGTATTAGCCTAAGCACTTTCACTTGCACTTATTTGAGGTCTAGGCTTTCAATTCTTGATTACACTTGTACTCATATTGTATCAATCATTATTGAGTTGTAATCTTGATTTTGGTCATCATTCAACACAAGACATCCTTGTGAGTATTCTTGTGGTAAGAATACACTTGGGTGATCTAGGTGATAGGTGTTTGAAGGTTGTGGTAATCTTCAAAGGTGTTGTAAGAGGGTTGTGGTAATCCTCAAGGTGGTGAAAGAGGGTTGTGGTAATCCTCAAGGTGTTGTATTAATTTGTGGTAAATTAATAAAATCATTTTTTCTTTTTGAAATCCATCCCGGATATACTGGGGTAGTAGTAGATTAGGCCCTAGGTGGGTTGAACTACTATAAATCGACGTGTGCTATTTACTTTTCGCACTTAGCATTTCATTTTTGCTTGAGTCTCACGAAAAAGAGGGCAAAATCTGAAAAACCGGGATAATCTATTCACCCCCCTCTAGATTATCGTAGCCACTTGGACTTATAAGTGGTATCAAAGCCAAACTCTTTGGCTAGCTCATTCTGAGTAAAGAAGAAAGATCCATGGCTACGAATGAAGCTTATCTCACCACCGGCGCCTCAACCAACAAGCCACCACTATTCGACGCCAACAACTACGCATTTTGGAAAGACCGTATGGAGTGCTTCCTACAAGGGTGTGGGTTTGACATTTGGAATGTAGTTGTTGAAGGAGTTGATCAACCAACCAAGAAATTGGAGGATGACACCTTGACTCCAAAGCCATTCAAGGAGTTCGATGAAAACGACAAGAAGGCTTTTTCTCTAAACGGTAAGGCCTTAAACATTTTGCATTGTTCTCTTACCGCCACCGAGTACAATCATATAAGAGGCATAAGGTCGGCACATGAGGTTTGGGAAAAATTGGAAACAATTTATGAAGGAACTAAGAAGGTCAAGCAAGCAAGAAAAACCATGCTTGTTAAAGATTTCGAAAACTTTAACATGTATGATGGTGAAAGCATCTCCAAGATGGTAGAAAGGCTTGACAACATTGTCAATCCACTTGTGGCCCTTGGTAAAGTCATCTCCGAAGAAGATAAGGTGACTAAGGTACTCAATGCTCTTCCCGGTTCATGGTCCGAAAAAGTAATGGCAATCACGGAGGCACAAAATCTTGAGACACTCAAGTTTGACGAGCTCATCGGAAACCTCCTCATCTATGAAGTCTATCTCAAGGAGAGGAAAAACTCCAAACCATCCACAAATCAATCGGGTATGCAAATTATTCCTAAAGGTCTTGCTTCTTCTTCTAATAATGCATACTATGATAATGATGATGATGAGGAGACGGTCGCACTTGTTCGAAAATTCGCAAAATTTGTGAATAAAAATAAAGCAAGAAAGCCAAGAGATAATTCTTGCTTTAAATGCGGAAAACCCGGGCACTTCATTGCCGATTGCCCAAAGCTCGATGAAGAGGAGCAAAAGAAAAAGAAGCCTTTCACGAAAAAGAAGGCTCTAAATGCGGAGGTCAAAACATGGGATGAACTACTCGAAACAACCGATGAGGAAGGAGAGACCGAACACGGTCTTATGGCCATAGATGATGAAAATAATGAGGTACGCTCTAACTCGTCTACTTCCTCTTTAGTTGATGAATTGCAATGTGATTTTGATGAATTGCAAAATGAATTTCAAAATTTGATAGTTAAATACAAAAATTTGAAAAAGGAGCATAAGGAGCTTAAGGTTGAAAAAGAAAAATTATTTACTTCTTATGAATCTCTAGACAAAGCTCATGCTCTCACTCTTACTAGAGTTCACTCTCTTGAAACCGAAAAGGAATTACTCACAAAAGATATTGAATGTTTGAAAAATGATGTGCATCGTTTCAACATAAGCACGGATAAAGTCACCAAAATTTTAGATGCACAAAGAGGTGAGCATTCCAAATTGGGACTTGACTATAAGCCATTTCAAAGAGTTTTTAAGAAAAATGACCAAGGTCCTATTTTTGTTCGTGCTAATAGTGCTCATGATATTATTTGCTTTTATTGTGGAAAAATTGGACACTATGTGAGCAATTGTAAATTGAAGAACAATTTTAGCTTTGTTTGGAGACCCAAAGGTCTCAAGACTAACCCCCATGGACCCCAAAACTATAGGGTACCTAAAAGTAATTCTTTTGTAGGTAATAGGGGCTATAACGACAATGGAAGATTCAAAATGGCTCGTGGACAGCGGGTGTTCACGCCATATGACCGGAAGGAGAGAACTTTTTACCAACATCAAGCTCCAAGAAGAGGGTATGGTCATGTTCGGCAATGGCAAAGGAAGAATTCTTGGAAATGGAGAAATTGGTAACTCTTCTTTCACTCTTAGTAATGTTCTTTTAGTAGAAGGGCTTAAGTTTAATTTGATAAGTGTTAGCCAACTTTGTGATTCAAATTATGATGTTTCTTTTAATAAAGAAAAATGCCTTATATTTAAAAATGGTGAAATTATTTGTGAAGCATATAGAAAAGGCAATCTTTACAAAATTTGTACAAGTGATTTGGTTAGTCAAAATGTTTCTTGTTTAGTCGCCAATAATGATTTAACTAGTTTATGGCATAGGCGACTTGGACATGTTGGATATAAGAATTTGAAAAATATTTACAAAAACCAACATGTGAAAGGACTACCCAAATTGAATTTTGAAAATCTTGGCTTATGTGACACTTGTCAAAAGAACAAATTAGTTAAAAGTAGTTTTAAACCCAAAAATGAAATTTCCACAACCAAACCCCTACAATTGCTTCACCTTGATTTGTATGGGGACATTGGTACGGCAAGTCTTAGTGGAAAACATTACACTTTCGTTATTGTCGATGATTTTTCCAGATATACTTGGGCTCTTTTTCTTACCAATAAAAGCGATGCCGTTAATGAGTTTGTTAAGTTGTGTAGACTTATTGAGAATGAAAAGGAAGACACTATTAAGTCTATTCGAAGTGATCGAGGTGGAGAATTTGATGGTGAATTCCGAGTCTTTTGTGAAACCAAAGGATATGCTCATAATTTTTCGGCTCCAAGGACACCTCAACAAAATGGAGTAGCCGAAAGGAAAATCGAACACTCCAAGAGATGAGTCGGTCAATGCTCAATGAATTTTATCTTCCAAAATATTTTTGGGCCGAAGCCGTAAGTACCGCTTGCTATGTCATTAATCGAGTTTATATTCGTCCTAAAATGAATAAAACTCCATATGAGCTTTGGAAAGGTAGAACTCCAAATATTAGTTATTTCAAGATATTTGGTTGTAAGTGCTTTATTTTGAATACCAAGGATCAATTAGACAAACTTGATCCTAAGGCCGATGTAGGAATATTTATGGGGTATTCAACAAAAAGCAAAGCATATCGAGTTTACAATAAAACTAGTGGAGTTGTTGAAGAATCCATCCATGTCAAATTCAATGAAGCTTCGGGTGTTGAAAGAATTCCCAATGATGAAAGTGATGAAGAGGACATTATTGAACCTATTGTTCAACTTGATGCTCAAAATGTTCAAACTTCTACATCAAATGATCAACCGTCTACCTCAAATGGTCCTCAAGAAGATAGAGGTGATATCTCGGATCTTCCCGTTGCATTGAAATTTAAGGGAGATCACCCTAAAGATCTTATTATTGGTGATCCCCTTGACAAAGTGATGACCCGGAGAAACTTTGCCGAGAAAGCTCTTATTTCTCAAAAGGAGCCTAAAAATGCTAAGGAGGCTATTGAGGATGAGGATTGGTTCCTAGAGATGCAAGAGGAGTTGAATCAATTTGAAAGAAATGATGTATGGGAATTGGTACCTTGTCCTCCTTCTCAAACCATAATTGGTACAAAATGGGTATTCCGGAACAAACTTGATGATCAAGGCAACATTGTTCGAAATAAGGCAAGGTTAGTAGCTCAAGGGTATTGTCAAGAAGAAGGTATTGACTATGATGAAACCTTTGCACCCGTAGCACGTTTAGAAGCTATTCGAATTTTACTTGCCTATTCTTGTTTTAAAAATTTCAAACTTTACCAAATGGATGTTAAATCCGCTTTCTTAAATGGTATTATTCAAGAAGAAGTCTATGTAAAACAACCTCCGGGGTTTGAAAATTTTTCTAGGCCTAATGATGTTTATAAACTTAAAAATACCTTGTATGGTTTAAAACAAGCACCCCGTGCATGGTATGATAGACTTAGCTCTTTTCTTTTGCAAAATGGTTTTATAAGAGGTAAAGTTGATACAACTCTCTTTGTTTTTGAAAAAGGGCAAGAATGTTTACTTGTGCAAATATATGTTGATGATATTATCCTTGGTGCTACTAATGATTCTTTGTGCAAGAAATTTTCTAAGTTGATGCAAGGTGAATTCGAGATGAGTATGATGGGTGAGCTTAACTTCTTTCTTGGACTTCAAATTAAGCAATGTCAAGAAGGTATTTATATTTCGCAATCAAAGTATACAAAAGAACTTTTGAAAAAGTTCGGCATTGAAGAAGGAAGAACCGTTTCCACCCCCATGGCAACAAATGTCAAAATTGACAAAGATGAAAAAGGCAAGTCCGTGGATGAATCAAAGTATCGAGGTATGATTGGTAGTTTACTTTATTTAACCGCTAGTAGACCGGACATTCTTCATGATGTATGCCTATGCGCTCGTTTTCAAAGCAATCCCAAAGAATCTCATATGAGTGCCGTTAAAAGGATTTTTCGATATTTGAAAGGCACTATTCAATATGGTTTATTTTATCCAAAGAATGAAATTTTTTCTCTTAAAGGTTATAGTGATTCGGACTATGCGGGAAATATTGATGATCGGAAAAGTACTTCCGGATCATGTCAATTTTTAGGCGATTGCCTAGTTTCTTGGTTTTCAAAGAAGCAAAACTGTGTTTCTCTTTCACCGGCCGAAGCCGAATATATTTCAGCCGCCTTTTGTTGTACACAACTTCTTTGGTTGAAACAAACCTTAGCGGATTACAAATGCTCTTTTGAAAACGTACCTATATTTTGTGATAATATATCCGCTATAAATATTGCTCAAAACCCGGTTCATCATAACCGCACTAAACATATTGAGATTCGACATCACTTTCTAAGGGATTGTGTTTCAAAACGAAAAATTGAGATATCTTTTGTACCATCTCAAGATCAATTAGCGGATATTTTCACAAAACCGCTATCTTCCGAGACTTTTGCGTCGATACGAGCTCGGTTAGGCATAATGCATATTGAATGAGACTTTCATTTGCATTTTGCATGTTTCTAAAACTTAGGGGCGAAAAATCGGATCTTTGATTGAAAAATCGGATTTTCTTAAAAATGACAAGACAATGGGCTAAACAGGTTGAGGGCAACCGGTCGCCCTCAACCTCGACCGGTCGCCCTAAGCCATAATTTGGATTAAAACCGTTCTGTCTTCAGCATTCGCCATTTTAACATATTTTGGCCATTTTTCGTCCCCTTTGCCAAATTCACACATATTTCACTCAAAATTGATTTTCATGCATTCCATTCACAACCTGGACATTATATAGCTCGATTATCATCCTCATCGCTCATCTTTACCGATCAAATGGTAAGAATTCTACTTCCTCTACTCAATTGGGTTGAACCCTTGAGTTTTGGCTTACTTGTAAATTTTTTGATGTAATTGTCGTATGATCATGATGAGCTTGGTTGTTAAGTTGTAATATATGATGTTTGACTTGAATTGGTGTTGAAAATTTTTGGCTTGAATCATTTACAAGGGTTATATACAACTTCTTTTAATTTTCACGCCCACTACGTGTTCGATGAAATGTCGCAATGAAAATTTCAACTTCTACATGATTCTCTTGCTTCCAAAAGTCTCCAATATTTATTGAGATCATGTTTTGGCAAATAAAACGAGCGTATGAACTCTTCATGATACATTTCTCCCATTTTCCTTGGATTTTTTAAGCTTAAATTGCTCAACGGTTGATAAACCGTCCCTTTGGCGCACTTTGATATAATTGTATGATGTTTTTATCATCCTAGCATTCTTTTTGATGATTCCAAAGGGGGAGAAACAGGAAATTGGCTCGTTAAGCCAAAAGAAGCTAATAAAAGCTTGCAATAAAAAGCTATGGCTTCCTTAAGCCAAGAATACCTAGTCCATGGCTTGTATTATGGACTCAATTGCAAAAGATTATAAGTATTGTGACAGGGGGAGCTTATTTGCCTATGATGTTTATAGGCATCTTATATAAGATTGTTATAGCTTGTGTTTCTAGCTTATGCAATATCTCTTGTTGATATGCTCATAGATAGGGGGAGCTTTGTATGGAATGTTTTTAACGGATAGTTCACTCGTAAAACCGAAAAACTGATTTGTTTTCAAAGTCGTCCTCGAGAAAATTGTTTTGGTTTGTAATCATCAAAAAGGGGGAGTTTGTTAGATAAATGTTTTTATCATGATTTTGATGATTTTGTTCGATCTTGTTCAAATGAGTTTTTAAACCAAAACAATGTCCCTAAATGTTATCTAAATACTTCCGATCGACTTAAAATGTTTTTACTATTTTTCGGAGTATTTTTTGGAGTTTATTTTCGATAAAAATTGGACAACACATTTGTTTCAGTTCGACGGTCGCCCCATAGCAACCCGCACTGAGTTGAGTTTTGAAACAAAAAATGAGGCGTAAGAAAAAAGGGGCGGGCGGCCCCGTCGACCGACTGTCGTCGATCGGTGAGGCGACCGACCGACCCCCTGGGCGACCGCACTGGAGTTGTTTTTTTGTTCGATTTTCTCTGTTTCGTAATTTCTTCAACTCCAACCGTCACATGACTAAGCGACCGGTCGCACCCCCTGCGACCGGTCCCCTCGTAAAAATTCGCAGAATTCAATTTCAATCTTATCTCTCGCGCGATCGGTCGAACCCCATGTTTATCAAAAACTATCTCTGTTGCGTTTTCAGACAGTTTTTCCCTATTTTGTGGGATTGATTTCTAACAGCTATATTGATCATTTTAAATGGTTTCTTTTGCAGCAAATCACTCCCAAGGAGGAGCCAATGTCTTGAAATGAAAGCCAAGTCCTCTCCTATAAATAGAGGCTTCATTCAAGCAAAAAGATACAACACTCTACACAAGCAAAGAGCAATTGAGCAAACACTTTCATATATCTTGTTGTATTAGCCTAAGCACTTTCACTTGCACTTATTTGAGGTCTAGGCTTTCAATTCTTGATTACACTTGTACTCATATTGTATCAATCATTATTGAGTTGTAATCTTGTTTTTGGTCATCATTCAACACAAGACATCCTTGTGAGTATTCTTGTGGTAAGAATACACTTGGGTGATCTAGGTGATAGGTGTTTGAAGGTTGTGGTAATCTTCAAAGGTGTTGTAAGAGGGTTGTGGTAATCCTCAAGGTGGTGAAAGAGGGTTGTGGTAATCCTCAAGGTGTTGTATTAATTTGTGGTAAATTAATAAAATCTTTTTTTCTTTTTGAAATCCATCCAGGATATACTAGGGTGGTAGTAGATTAGGCCCTAGGTGGGTTGAACTACTATAAATCGACGTGTGCTATTTACTTTTCGCATTTAGCATTTCATTTTTGCTTGAGTCTCACGAAAAAGAGGGCAAAATCTGAAAAACTGGGATAATCTATTCACCCCCCCTCTAGATTATCGTAGCCACTTGGACTTACAGGGAGGTCATCGAACAGTAATCCTAGGAGACATATTGGCATAGAACTCACAAACAACAGTATCAACATAAGGTAGGGCAGTATCAATAGTGGTAAGCAAATTCCATTCCTCAAAAAATCTATTCAAATTATACTGGGCAAAATGCTCATAATCTCCTCTTTTCTCATCAATAAAAGCACGAGAAATTAAAGCATGGAACCTGGAGGCTGCAGAGGCTGTGTAAAATGACTCAGAATGAGCTCTCCCAACATCGAACTCGCAGTCAGATGTGTCATCAAATGACATCACATCTTCCTCTGCATCTGCATCAGCGGCTTCCCGTCATTCTTCGGCCATCATTTCATCACCAACTTCATCAACCAGAGCCTCATAGTCAATCACAGTGTCTGGTTCTTTTGAGGCATCAAAATCCTCATCACTAGAATCATCAAACTCAAAATTCGACTCAGCTGCAGGAGGTGCGGGCTTAGATGTGCTCACATCCTTGGCCACACCTTTTCCTTTCTTGGCTTTCTGAACCATTTGAGCCAAAGATACATCATCATCACTTTCATTGGGCTCTGGCTACACAACATCTCTTGGTTTAACAACAAATTGATTCAAATTATCTTCAGAATCACTAAAAGTGACGTGAGGAATAGTCAAATCTTCTCCCCTTGCTTCAAAGTATCCCCTAAATCGGTCTTTTGCTTTTTGGGTGAAATCTCTAGGGTAGACTCAGAATCTTCAAAGTCCTATGGGGAGTAGCCTATTAACCGTTTCGAATATCGAACATTTGGGTTTCTCAGTGGCCTATGAACAGTGCGAATTACTTCAAAATCTGGAGGATTTTCTACATCGATTTCTTTGTTCTTTTTCCCAGGAAGAACAGCAGCAAGAGGTTCCTCTTGAAATGGAAGAGTGATGAGGGTAGTAGGGGTAGAAATAGGAGAGGATGGTTGCTCAGGAAGGGAGGAATCCATACCTGGTTCGTGTATTTAAACAGTGGAAGATGTAGTTCCAGATGCAGGGATATCTTTAGTGCCAGATGCAGGGGCATCTTCAACGAACTCAGTTGCAGGGGTTTTGGGAGATGGAGGAGTGGTGATCTCTGCAACGGTCTCAGAAGGTGCAAAACTCTCCTTAATCGGAGACGAAGAAGGATCCTTGTCAGATGGGGATGCTGTGTCAGATGTAGTTCCATCTCTGACAACATTCGGAACATTATTTTCTGCCATAGATTTTTCAGAAGTTGGGCTCTTGGAGTTGTGGGATGAAGATGTTGATTTGCTGAGGCTTCCAAAAAGATTCTTAATAGTGGGTACAAGTCTGGCCATTGGAAGTGAGAGGAGAAAATAACCTGTGGAGGAAATATAATTGCAAGCCACAAAAAAAATCACTTCGAAAACCGTGAGATGAGAGTACTTAAGAACCTGCAAATTTATAGGGAATAGGTAGGTGACAAGAGGGGCACAAAAACCAAGGTACAACCAGTAGAGTTTTATTAGGAAATAAAATCTCAAGGAATAAATCGAAAAATAAGGAAAGATATATGAAGTCAGATAAATTCCAAACTCTAGTTCACAAAGTGTCCAAATTAAGTCAAATTGTGATAAGGAAAGTAAGATCAAAAATAAGATTTTCCCTTATCCTCCAAATCGTGTTCAACCCAAAAAATAAATCCATCAATATTTTCAAGATTTTGGGAAGAGAAAAATATCAATCTCAGATTATATATGGAAACCAAATCTCAGCAAATTATCCAACATCACCAGGACATGCAAAACCTAATATGCCTAGGGAAAAAACGCACACAAGAGAGACGTGCTGCAGTGATGGATATATATTCAAATGTCATCACATTTTGAGTCACACCTGTACTAATTGATTAAATGAATCGCAATACAAAATCCCAGTTTTTCAAAATTTTTGAGTTTTCTCCAATTTTTCCAAGTCTCATGAGGGAGTGAACCAGAAGGGAGCTTTCACTCAAATGCCATAGGTAGCTCTTGTTTCACATGATCATGCCTTTTTAGACAGCTATAAGCTTGAAGAAATTAGTCACAAGGAATAGCTGCACACAATGGGTTGGTAGTTTTTTCCTATAAGGCCTCCAAGCATGATCAAGACTTTATTTATAACTCAGCAACTGGGAAAAATCTTTTTTTCTTTTTTTTTTTGTAATTGGAGAGATAGACTCACACTGGTTTTCCAAGTGAGAAAATATATGTGACTAGTTCAAACCATGAATCCACTTTTTACAGATATTCATGATGAGCTTATTATCCAGGGATGTCTACAAAAAAAAAATAGAAATAGAGGAGAGAAGAGACATGCAGTGATTGGATGTCACAGCGGATGTGATGTGCAATGCTGTGACATCTCGTGTAACATTTCAGAGAACACACAAACCGATAGACTTCCTTAAATTGGAGAATCTCTCAAAATCCAAGCATTGGTGAAGATGTCTGCAAGCTGATTTTCAGTAGCAATATACTCAATTCGAATTATATTTTTCTCAACTAGATCTCGAATAAAGTGATGTCTAATATCTATGTGTTTAGTACAAGAGTGTTGGACATGATTTTTTGAAATATCAATCGCACTCATATTATCACAATAGACAATTAGTGTTTCACTTTGCAAACCATAGTCCTCAATTATTTGGTTCATCCATAAAAGTTATGTGCAACAACTTCCAACTGCTACATATTCTGATTAAGCAGTCAAAAGGGATACACAATTTTGCTTTTTGTTATACCATGAAACCTAATTATTTCCCAAATAAAAACATCCACCAGTTGTACTTTTTCGATCAACAACATCTCCAGCCCAATCAGAATCATCAAAATCCACTAGATCGTGTTAGTTTCTTTTGTGTACCAAATTCCCAAATCAGTTGTGCCTCATACGTATTGAATAATACGTTTTAAGGCTTTTAAATGAGTAATCTTGGGATCAGATTGATATCGAGCACAGAGACAAACACTAAACATGATATCAGGACGACTAGCAGTCAAGTACAACAAACTTCCTATCATGTTTCTATACAGGGTGTGGTCAATACTTTCAGCCACATCCTCTTTACTCAAATTTTGACTCGACCCCATGGGAGTCTTTAAGTGAGAAGCATTTTCCAGATCGAACTTTTTCACAAGATTTTTGGCATACTTGCTTTGTGCGATAAAAATTCCTTCCTTTAATTGTTTAATTTGCAAGCCTAGGAAGTAACTTAACTCACATACCATACTTATTTCAAAAGTGGAGGACATGCAATCAATGAATTCTTTTATCAATTTATCAGAAGAGGAACCAAAAACAATGTCATCGACATAAATTTTAACAATCATGATGTCATGGTTTTTCTTTTGAATGAAAAAGGTTTTATCTACTTCAGGGGCTTGTTTGAGACCTTGGTGAACCTTTTTAAGCTTATACACGTGGTTAGGTTTAAAAGGGTCCTCAAAGACTTTAGGTTGTTCTACAAAAGCTTCTTCATCTAGAAATCCATTTAAGAAAGCACTTTTTACATCCATCTGGTGAAGAGTTAATCCCAAGTAACATGCAATAGCAAGCGGCAGACGTATTGACTCAATACGGGCTACAGGAGCGAAGGTTTCATTGAAATCCATCCCCTCAACCTGTGTGTACCCTTGAGCAACTAATCGAGCTTTATTGCGTACTATTTTGCCAGATTCATCTGTTTTATTTTTGAAAATCTATTTTGTTCCTATGACATTAACATCCTCTGGCCTAGGAACCAAAAACCACACATCATTTTTGACAAATTGGTCTAGTTTCTCTTGCATATCATGTATCTAAAATTCATCTTTTAGAGCTTCAACAACATCTTTAGGTTCGAAATTGGACACAAAACAACACGTTCTCACATTAACACAATCAACAGACATGCAAACCATTCTTACCATATCATGATAGTTCACTTTACCTTTCCCTCTTGTCTTAATACCATCAGTAGTATTACAAATGATTTGAGACGTAGGGTGATTTTTCTGAATTCTTGTAGGTATGTCTCTGCCATGGTCCACGATTGGATCATTAGGTTCTTCAACTGGTTCAATGTCAGAATCAGAGTCTGACTCAGCTGCAGCAGACACGGATGTGGGCTCAGATGCCATCACATGTGGCTTTACATTTGAGACAGCTATGGATGAGGCTTCAGTCACATTCTCAGTTACATCTATGCTTACATCCATCACTGGGACAATCTCAACAAATTCGAGCATATCTCCAACATTGTCTTCTTCACTCTTACCTGCAATATCTGAGAGATCATCGAAGACTACAATTACAGATTCCATGATCGTCTTATTATGAAGATTGTAAACCCGATAAGCATGACTATTCGAAGTGTAGTCTAAAAATAGACATTTATCACTTTTAGAGTCAAATTTACCAAGATTATCACGATCATTAAGAACATAGCACAAACACACCCAAAAACATGAAAATATTTGAGGTTAGGTTTCTTTCCCCAAAGAATTTCATAAGGGGTCATAGAGCATCCAGGCCTCAAATATACATGATTTGCTATGTGACAAGCAGTATTTAGAGCTTCAACCCAAAATCTTTTTGAAAGTTTTTTAGAACTAAGCATGACACAGTTATCTCTTGTAATATACGATTTTTACTCTCTGCCACTCCATTTTGTTGTGGAGTTTTAGGTGCGGAAAATTCATGAGAAATCCCCTTTCTATCACAGAAGGACGAGAAAGAAGAGTTCCCAAACTCTTTACCATGGTCCGATCTAATTCTAGCAACATTTAAATTATACAAGTTACAAACCTTTTTATGCGAGCTTCTAAAGAAATCAAAAGTTTCAGATTTCTCACGTAGAAAGTATGTCCACGTATAACGTGAAAAATCATCAACAATCACATAGGAGTACTTCCTACCACCCACACTCTCAATTTCAATAGGACCCATAAGATCCATATGAACTAACTCCAGACATCTAGTAGTGTGGAAATGTGATAGCATTTGATGTGACACTCTCTTTTGTTTACCCCTTTGACAACTTCCACACACATTGACACTTTTCACAGACAATTTAGGCAAACTAATAACAACTTCAAATTTCACAAGTTCCATTAGCTTTTTATGACTAACATGACCTAATTTTTGATGCCATAGATCAGTGTCATTCATGTGTGCACTGTGACAGAGTTGTTCATTACAATAGTGATAGCAGTTGTCAGAAGACCTCAAGCCAGTAAGGATACAAGTATCTGATTCATCGAACACTTCACAAGAATTTTTGTTGAACTTTACATAGAGATCATCATCACATAGTTGACTTATTCTGATGAGATTAACATTAAGGCCAACTACATGGAGCATATTATGTAGCTTGGGTAGTCCTTCAATGTTCAACATCCCTTTCCCAATTATCTTCCCTTTGGCTCCACCTCCATAGGTTACATTGCCACCGTTGTAAACTTCATAGTCAGTTAAATACTCCAAGGTACCTATCATATGATGTGAGCATCCACTATCAAAGTACCATGATCCTGCAATGTTAGATCTCAAAGAATTATAGATAATATGACATTTAATATCAGATTTTTTAATCCAGACTAATTTTGAAAAATGATTACGAGGATGTTGTGACATTTGCGATGACATCTGACTTTCAGACCTTAAATCCGATTTTAGTTTATAACATAATGGTTTAATGTGTCCAGAAGCATGACAATAGTGACAAATAAAGTGACGTTTCCGTGGTTTAGACTTTTGAGAAAAACTTTTTTTATTGTTGGAGGAATCTGAAGATTCTCCTTGTTCTTTTGCCTTAACAAATACAGGAGTTTTATAACCAAGGCTAGCTTTATCATCTCTACCCAAAGAAAGTATATCATCCAGTTTTGCTTTCCCAGAGTTAAACTTCTTCATGGTTTCAAGAGAATCTTCAAGTTTAGAATTTATATTTTCGAAGTCAAGATCCTTCTTGGTGAGAGAGGCCTCTAACCTGGTGATTACTTCCCTTTGATCATTATTTTCCTTCTTGAGTCGATCATTCTCCTTTTTGAGCACTTCATTCAATTTAATCCTCTTCAGCCAATCCTTATACAGGTTTGTGTACGTGTCTTCCAGGCTTTCACCATCTGATTCATCATCTTGTTCAATATCATCAGAAACAGAAGTAGAATTGAAACAAAAAAGGTCAGAAACAGTTAAGATATCCTGTTCTCCAGATGTGACTTCAGATGTGATCAAAGAAGGTGTGATCATATCTCGGGCCACTCTGGCAACACCTGAAGGATTTATTTGGAGAGACTTTCGATCTTTCACTAACGTTATCAGAACCTTGTGTTCTTCTTGTTCATTCTTCTCATTGTCAGATTCGTAATCACTCAAAGTCACACTCAAGCTCATTCCCTTTTTCATAAGATTATTAGAACATTGGGCATCATAATGACGATACCCAATACACGCCCTACACCTAATGGAATCAAGAGTTTTTGTGTCAAACTTATTTGATTTTTCACCAGAAAAATGCTCTTGATTTTTATCAAAGGTGTTCTTTTGTGGGAACTTGCTTGGCTCAGACTTAAAAAGTTTAGTGAAATTTTCAATTTTTTCTTGCTTTTAAGTTTAAGAATCCTATCAAATTTTTTTGAATACATGGCCATAGACTCATCTCCTGTATCTAATTTTTCAATCTCATTGGTAAGTTCAGCAAAGTCATCAATAACTTTGAACTCAAGTTGAAAAGGAGACTCAATTTGAAAAGCAACCTTTTGACCCATACTCTCCTTTTGTTGTGCCATATTCATCTCATAGGTTTGAAGAATGCCAACAAGTCTTTCAAGACTTAAAGAGGCGGTGTTATGGGCTTCTTCTATAGATGAGATTTTGATATTGTACCTAATAGGAAGATATCTCATCATTTTGCTCACAAGATTAGCATTGGAGATGGGTTCACCTAGGGCTTGAGCTTCATTGGCAATATCACACAATTTTGCATTGTAAGTGGAGATGTTCTCATCTTCTCGCATCCTTAAGTTTTCAAACTTATTGGTGAGTAACCTAAGCTTGGTTTGTCACACACTAGCAGACCCCACACAGTGGCTTTGTAGGGTATCCCATGCATCTTTGGCAATTGTAAAATTGGCTATGATTTTGAACATATTTTGATCTACAATACCAAAGATAGGCATCAATGCCTTCGAATTATAATTTCCCAATGTTATCTCATCATTAGTCCAATCAATTTCTCCTTTATCCTTGTAGTCACCTTCCATATCAATGAGTTTCGGAGGTGACCACCCAGAAAGGACTCCACGCCAGGCCCTTTCATCAATAGATTTGATGTAGGCCCGTACTTTGACTTTCCAAATAGAGTAATTGGAGCCATCAAGAATGGGGGGACGAAAGGTGGGGTTATTTTGAGTATCCATGCTAACAAACACTCAGGATCAACACTTAGTGTCGTCAAGTGCTCTAGATGCCAATTGAAAGAATTATATATAACACGGATAAATACCAAAAGTTTCGCAGAGTATAGATGTGATTGCAGATTCGATCACATTTACAATCACATGCAATGAAATTTAGAAAATAGAAACGAGACACAAGATATAAAAATTTATCTACAAGCCAACTAGCTTGTAGATTGTTCCTTTCCACTAGCAAAATCATTTTGATTCCGTCAAAAATACTAAAATCAACTAGTAGAAAATGAATGAAAACCATCTAGAAATTTGATCTTTGTAATTCAACTCATCCAATAATAGATGTGTATGGACTTATTTATCACAATACTAAAAACTTGTTCCAAAAAATTAAAATTGAAGAAAAATGGCGTCACACATTTGAGAGCTACACCTTATCATCCTCAAACCTCCGGCAAGTAGTAAAACAAACAAATAAAGAGAATTTTGGAAAAGACATGAAATCTTTCAAGGAAAATGGCCAACGGTTAAATGATACTTTGGGCAGAGAACAACTTATAAAAAGCTTAAGGAATGAGCCCCTAAGACTAAGAGGTGACATTTAAATGATGGAGCACAAGGCATATTGGGTTATCAAGGCAACAAATTTTGATTTGAATAACCCCTAAGACGTTAAATAAAGCGCAAAATTTGGGAGAACTTGACCCAAGTTTTTATCAATTTTTTTATTTTGTTTTTATTTTTTTCTCGAATTTACAAGGATAAAGTCAAATGGTTTGGATTATCCATAAAAATCTCGAACTAGGAATGAAGGTCCTTTATTTAATTCACAACTACGATTGTTCCTAAGAAAATTAAAATCGAGATAGAGATACCATTTGAGATCGAAAATAATATATATATATATAGTAAAATTACTTAATCCAAGGACACATGAATCTTTCAAGGTGAATGGCCAACGGGTTAAACCATACTTTGAAGGAGTATCTCGAGCTGAAGGAATCGAGAGCATAAGGCTCGAAGAGGTCACTTAGGACTGTCCTCAAGTATTGTCGACCTAAGACGTTAAATAAGCGCTTTTGGGAGGTAACCCAAGTTTTTTCACTTTTTTATTTTGTTTCTATTTTTTTTCTCGACTAACCGTATCTAATGGTTTGTTTGAGCCTTCTTATTTTGTGTATATATATAGATATATTTAACATAAAATAATATATATATATATATATATATATAAATTGCATGGAGATGCGTGAATGCGAATGCACATGTGCGTGACGGATTTAAGGGGACATAGGAGGCCAACATGCGGCGTGGGGGGCGGATCCGGATTTACGGGGGGCCAACTTGGGGTGACAGGATCGGTAGACACGAGTACTCACACATGTTCGGATCCTAATAGGATGGTACGAATAACTTTTTCCAGATTTAGAGTACGAGTAATATATATGATATCTTAATAGGGTTTGAGGTGAGTACAAATTGTATTAATAGTACATTTTTTGGGTATAGATACTAGAGCGCTAGCAATTGAAGAATGAATTATCAACCATATGTATATATACATATATATATATATGATAATTATATTTAAATATATTATCATTATATAAAAAAATGGCATCAATACTAGTATTTAAATTAAATATTTCAAAATACATAACTAAATTCTAATCAAGATGTATACTCCATAATTTTAAATAGTATGATATAAATATCAAGATCCACACAATAGTTTATTCAATCTTAAAGGTAATAATCATTGGCTTGTCTGATTTACATTAAATGTTATTGATCAATAATTTCGGTTGGAGACAAAAATACTAAAACACTAAAATACTACATATACATATATTGATACATATACATACACACATATATGAGTGTACAAAATGAAAAATTTGGGGGGTATAAGTATAAAAAATGAAAAGTTTGGGGGGGCTTGCCCCCCTGAAGCAAAGGGTAGTTCCGCCCCTGCGTAGGGGGTGCGGGCGCGCACCCTGGGGACAGAGACCTACGCGGACACGCACCCAGGTGCGCGCATGCGCACCTACACAGACAGACACCTAAACAGACGGGTTTTCAGTCATTTTTTCCCAAATTTGCTTCTACAAATCCTCTCCAAATCAAACTTAAATCTCTCCCCACCCCCAAATTCGACCTTCAAACCTCCAAAGCACTCCGATTAAGTGTCTCTCCTCCACCAATAGCACCACCACGAGGAAGAAGAACACAAGAAGGGACATCTAGGGCTCAAGAGGACACCCCAATGGCCCCAGTTGATTTAGCCGAGCAATTCAACGCCCCCTTCCCGATCTACTCCGATGAGGAGGGGCAACGGTATACACGGGTAAGTCAGCAGGGTACCTGACGCTCACCCTCTTCATTTACAAACTTTAGATGATTTGGGATTAAAAGATGAATTTATGGCTCTTGTTGATGCTTTGGGGTGGGAGAAGTTTATTAAGTTGTCGGGTGTTTCATATTCGGAGCTGGTAGTTGAATTTTACAACACTCTTCATTTTTCTGACGCACATTTGACGGATTTCACTTGTCGATTGCTTGGGGTAGAGTATAAAGTATACTATAAAGTGATGAAATTTATTTTTGGGTTTTTTACTAGGGGATTGCGATCTATCCCGAATTCTTTTAATGCAAGAGAATTTTGGTTGGAACTGACTGGTTTTGATAATTTTTCGAGTAAGGGGACGCCTAGCGGGTTTATTCAGGACCGGGCTATTTATCTTTTTCACAAATTTATTACACATCAGTTATTTGGAAAAGATGAAAGTAATAAAGTGACACGCCCAAAGTTGTTTTTTATCTATTGTGCTAAGTCCAGTACCCAACTATGTACTATCGCGTTTATTTTTGATACATTCTATTGGATTCAGAAGAAAAGTACGTACAAGTTGGGGATGGGACATTTTGTGTCACTTATTGCACTACACTTTGGGATTTCTGATGTGTCCGGCTGTAGGTCCCAAGGGGTGTGAGTGTAAAGTTTAGAAGGGGGGTTGAATAAACCTTACCAACTTTTCGAATTTAGTCCTTTTAAAAAGTTCAGAGTTAATATTTCACAGCTGAGTCCTTGAAGGACAGCTAAGTTAGTTAATCAAATGAGTTAGTCACTCAACGACTCGACCGAGTTGTTGATAGAATAACTCACTTTTTTGACTAAAGACTTAACTCGACCGTGATATGTTTTCAAAATGAAGACTTAACACCCTTGAATTTGGTTAAGTTTGTTTTAATACTTGGTTTTAGCACTTAGTTAATTATCAATTGGATAGCAAATATGTCAGCAGATATGAAAGTAATATGCAGAAATTAAAGTGCTGAAATGTAAATAACACAATAAGTTTTTATAGAGGTTCAAAGATGGGGTAATTCTTCTACTCCTCTCTTCTCCAACTCCTGGAGGAATCCACTAAGTATTGATCAATATACAGAGTGGTTAACGATCCCGTATACAAATCTTGATCACACAAATGACTTGATCCTTTGGGACTCGATCCGAGATGCCTTGGTCACACAAATGGCTTCTCGTACAACTCGCTTCTTCACAGGGGCGACCGCCTTACTACAGCCCACTTGCTCAAGCTCCTTGGATTTGATCACGAAGCCCTCCAAAAACTTGAGACTGGTTCGACCTTGAACCTTCCTACAATCCTCCGTGGAATGTAGACCCCTTGATTCTTCAAATTGTTTCCTCTTCAACTGATTGAAGTTGTCTTTCCTTCACAGGTGAGTGTTGGATTGATTTCCTTCGTAATGTAGGCTTGAGGATTGATCTTGAATAACTTGAGAATATTTTTGGTTACAGTTCAAATGTTAGCTTGAATGTTCGTGGTTCAGGTTGTCAAGGTAACCTCTTCTCAAATAAACTCCTCAGCCTTTTATAGTGTTCTTTTGAAAATTTGCCCATTGAAGAGATAGGCTTATTTTCAAAAGACACTTGTGGTCGTTGGCTTGTCTTGTTGCAGTCCTTGGAATTTATGTTTCCTCGTATGAACGATTCTTCAGTTTTTCAGAGTTCTGACACGGTGCAGTGCTTCCCATTGGTTTATTCCTTTTGCATGCTTCTGGGACTGAGCACTTCAAGAAAGGTAGTATGGAGGTATTACTTGTTTAAGTAATTCTCTTGATTTCTGTACAACGGATCTCTTTCAGTTATCTCGACTTGACTGCAATTTCTTAATTTCCCCAGGTGACTTCGAGTCAACTTCCAATCATTGGATGACTCTTCTGTCACTTCAACTTGAGACATGGCTATCTTGAGTTGACTTGACTGATACTTCACTCAGCTGCATCTCAGCTGCTCCTTTAGTCGAGTTCCTGTCTTCTCTTCTTTGCCACACTCAGCTGCCTCACAGTGGAGTCTTCCTTCTAGTCTCCAGTTGTCTTCTTGCATGTTCACGCATAGCTGACTTGACTCAACTCGACCAGCCCTATCTATTACAATGCAATTTACAACAGAACAATGGGGTGCCAACTTTCTATTCTAAGTTTTACATGGCATTCATCAAAATCTAAGAATTAATTTCCCAACACCGGCCTTAATTATAACGCGGTAGATTGAATTTTCATTACTAAGGCCAATTTACTCGGTTCCGTATTTTTTACTAAAGTAGGAGAATTTCATGATCCTACCAAGAGAAAAGTGCCTCCGCAGCCATATTTGGAACCCGGTTGGCGCCTATCTACCCCAGCCTACTACCTTGGGGGCGGTGGTCAAGGCACAGATATGATACCGACATAGATGAACCGCAAGTTGCCCGTCCCGCTGATCCCTTCGCCCTGGGCCCATCTTCGACTCCGAGCCAAGTCCCCGCCATTGGTTGGGACGCCGTTCTGTCATGCCTTGATTCTATGCAATGCAACTTTATCCTTTTCCAATATCAAATGACTGATATGCAAGAGCAGATGAACGACCTCCACACCCTCATGCGAGATATGAGCGTCCAGATAAACTTAATTGACAGTCGGGTGCAAAATATCGAACAGAATTGGACGCTATCTTTCTTGCCTCTCCATCCTCCACCACCGCCCGAGGATGATCAGTGACTTTCCCGAAAAAATTGTTTGTCTTGTCTGTTTCTCTTTTCTTTTTTCTTGTGTGTTTTCCCTTTGAATGCAAAAGTTTGCCATTTTTATTTTTCGTGTTATTTTTTACTACTCTCGTTTTTCTATTTTGTTTTTGTATTTTTTTTCTCCATTTGGCTTTTGCAGAATCATAGGCAGATTGTAGGTCCCAGGGGGTGTGAGTGTAAGGTTTAGAAGAAGGGGTTGAATAAACCTTACCAACTTTTCGATTTAGTCCTTTTAAAAATAATCAGAGTTAATACTTCACAACTGAGTCCTTGATGGATAGCTAAGTTAGTTAATCAAATGAGTTAGTCACTCAACGACTGATTGAGCCGTTGATAGAATAACTCAAATTGTTTTGACTAAAGACTTAACTTGACGGTGATATGTTTTCAAATGAAAGACTTAACACCCTTGAATTTGGTTAAGTTTGTTTTAATACTTGGTTTTAGCACTCGATTGATTATCAATTGGATAGCAAATTTATCAAACATATAAAAATAAGATGCGAAATTAAAGTCTTTGAAATGTAAATGACACAATAAGTTTTTATAGAGGTTCGAAGATGGGGTAATTCTTCTACTCCTCTCTTCTCCAACTCCCCGGAGGAATCCACTAAGTATTGATCAATATACGAGTGGTTAACATCCCGATACAAGTCTTGATCACACAACCGACTTGATCCTTTGGGACTCGATCCGAGAGATGCCTTGGTCACACAAACCGGCTTCTCGTGCGACTCGAAACTTTCTTCACAGGCATTTTGCGCTTGCTACTACAGCCCACTTGCTTAAGTTCCTTGGATTTGATCACGAAGCCCTCCAAATAGCTTAAGCCTGGTTCGACCTTGAACCTTTCTACAATCTTTTGTGGAATGTAGACCCCTTGATTCTTCAAATGTTTCCTCTTCAACTGATTGGAGTTGTCTTTCCTTCACAAGTGAGTGTTGGATTGATTTCCTTCGTAATGTAGGATTGAGGATTGATCTTGAATGACTTGAGAGTATTCTTGGTTACAGTTCAAATGTTAGCTTGAATGTTCGTGGTTCAGGTCGGTAACCTTCTCTCAGAGTGATTCCTCAGCCTTTTATAGTGATCTTTCAAAAATCTGTCCGTTGAAGAGATAGGCTTATTTTTTAAAGTCACTTGTGGTCGTTGGCTTGTCTTGTTGCAGTCCTTGGAATTTATGTTTCCTCGTATGAACGATTCTTCAGCTTTTCAGAGTTCTGACACGGTGCAGTGCTTCCCATTGGTTTATTCCTTTTGCATGCTTCTGGGACTGATCACTTCAAGAAAGGTAGTATGGAAGTATTACTTGTTTAAGTAATTCTCTTGATTTCTGTGCAACGGATCTCTTTCAGTTATCTCGACTTGACTGCATTTCCTTGCCTTCCCCAGGTGACTTAGAGTCTGCTTCCAATCATTGGATGACTCTTCTGTCACTTCAACTTGAGACTTGGCTATCTTGAGTTGACTTGACTGATACTTCACTCAGCTGCATCTTAGTTACACCTTCAGTCGAGTTCCTGTCTTCTCTTCTTTGCCATACTCAGCTGCCTCACAGCGGAGTCTTCCTTTTAGTCTCCAGTTGTCTTCTTGCATGTTCAGGCATAGATGACTTGACTCAGCTCTACCAGCCCTATCTATTACAATGCAATTTATAACAAGAATGGGGTTTCAACTTCCTATTCTAAGTTTTACGTGGCATTCATCAAAATCTACAAAATAATTTCCCAACAATTTCCCCCTTTTTGATGATGCCAAAACTTAAAACATTCATACAATAATTAAACAACAAAGATACATACAGACAAAATGTAGAATCACGAATGTATGCTTAGAATCAATCTTTTATTGATCATAACATTCTTGTTCTTTACATAGTTGTTTACAAAGTGTATCAGAGCTTGAACCAAAAGAAAATGTATCAGAGGTTAAATGGAACTTAAAGTAACCATGTTGTTCTATATCTACACAAGTATAGAAATTGTACAATTTTATTCGATGTACAGAAGACTTACATAGAATGTATTTACATAGTAAAATACATGAAGGGGTGGACAACATCACTTCATCTCCTTCGCGCCTCCTTTTTTTTCATCTCGCTTGACTCTGTCATCTTCGACCTCTTTCTCTTCTTCTCATCTTCAGCTGCCTTTTTTTTCTCATACGCCTTCTTGGCAGCTTCATCTCTTCTCTGTCTTTCTTGTCTTTCTTTTCTTTCCTCCCATAGCTGAGTTTGTCTCTTATTTTCCTCTTCAATTCTCTTCACATACTCAACATTATTCTTAGCCACTTGCAGGTTGGCTATTTCAAATCAAATCAATAGATCCCTCATTTCTTTCCGGATCTATATATTCAATGTTTTTGGGCGAGATCTAGGTCTGAAACCTCTTCTTCCACCATCGCTTCTTCCTCTCCCTCTGGGCGTGTATTGTCTTGGGGTCTTTTTTTTCCCAAATGAGTGACTAGTAGAGTGACCAGCAGAATGACCGCCGATGTCTGCTTCTGTCGCCTTCTTCACATAGTTTGAGACCCTTTTCCCAAGATAAATCCCAGGCTTGAGCCATGGACATGTTTGCGAAGTAACCTTCGAGATGCGGCGTCTTGAATTCATCAACAGATCTTGGCTCGGTTCCGATCCGAAATGGCATAGGTGTCTCTGTCATTGGAATGCCTCCATGTTGTTTCGAGAATATCCATAACTCGGGCATTCATCTTTCCTTCCACTTCCTTCATCCCCTCGCTTCAACCGCTTCTCTTTTTAGCCATAGGTACTGCGCAGAGTGTTGGAGTGGCGAGTCATCGGGAGTTTGCTTATGATATCACCAGTGACAAGACCTTGTTGGGGGTTTTAGCAATCATCAAGGTCACATCTTTCGAACCTTCCCCTCAACAGATTTTCCTTTCTTCTCTCTTATTACTTCCTCGCTTGTCTTTCCTTCACAAGTGCGTCCTCCTTCTCAGTTTCAGATCCCTTCAACGCCTTTAGGTATTCCTCTTCCCCCTTTTTGGCATCATCAAATGAGAGAGAACCCCGAAACAAGCTAGCAAGCAAGAAGTCTAGTCTGGCGATAGCCGAGTTTACGCTTTAATCTCTGAGGAGTATCTTTGCCGCGGAACTCGGAGCGGGTGGCGTTGGATTCACTTCTACCAACTTCATCTCAGCCATGAGAAGACTGAATTTTCGATCCATGTTCTCTTCCACGCGCAGGAGCTCATTCTTATTATGTTCACGCAGCAACTTTATCTCTGATGTGTGAGATTCATGCATTTGTTCGATGTGCTCTTGCAATTTTGTCTTTGCATCAGCATTCTCAGCCCGCCAGACTAGCAACTTGTTGAATAATGTCCTGAAATATCGAGCTTGTTCCACACGCATTGTCTGCTGATGTTGCCACCATTCCCGAATCCTGACTATTATGCCTCGCAAATCAGCAGTAAGGTTGGCATCTCTGTTATCCAGCCTCATGTCTAGTGAGGCCTGGTGCCTCTCCATCTTTTCAATATCAGCAAATAAAGCTTTAAAAACTTCCCGAACTTCAGCTGCCACCTCTGTTTCAGCTGACGGCCAAGCAGCGTTAAAGTCATAGTCAGTTGGAATAATGGTGTCTGATGGAATAACTGGATCAGGTCTGTGGAAGCGCTCGCGATCTCTAGCTGATTCTTCAGGGAGGTCGGTACCTCTCGGAGAGAAGGGAAATGATTCTACAAAAGGATCATCACGGGCAATCGGAATCGTTCAATGATAATTGATGCTCGTGAAGTCCCCTGTGGAGTCGAACCTGCTGCAGCAGGAGCTGCGCAGTGGACTCTGTTTGCTTCAACCGTGGTTGTGTGAAGTCGACCCAACTTGTTGAGCCTCATCTGTCTTAACAACTTCGTCGGTCTCAGCGGGTTTTTCCAAATGAGTTGACCGGTCCTCGGCCATATCGAAGCGTCATCGGATGATGATGAGATTTTCATGGGTGGCTCATCATCAAAGTTGAATGTTTGGCGAGTAGTCTTGAGGCCAAACTTACTCGTGGTTGGAACATCCTCACCGAGTCTTTTGGATCGGCAATAGGGGATGACTCACCATCTTCACCTTTGGATCCCGGAAAAGTTACATCGATTTATCCTGGGAGTCGTGAAGAACACTTATCTCCTTTTATGATGGATCAATGATAGTAGGAGGGATGTTACGTGCTCGCTTTCTTTACCCCGAAGTCTCAACCTCCCGTTGGCCTTCATTACCTCCTGCAGCCTCAATCGCAATGAGGCCTTGACGGTCCCTTCGACAGGTGTCGGTTGTCTTGGGGTCTTTCGAGGTGGCATCCACTGAGTCTCAACTCCGTGGATTGCACTTTCATTGCCCAGTGTTAACTCCCGGGCGCTTCCTTCTCGTGCCTCCCGCATCAGCGGTGTCATTGGCTGCTCACAGAGCGATTGGCACCTCACCGAGACAGTCTCAATCGCTCTCTCGGCCTGATGACAACTTGCTTTGTGTATTCTGTTGTTGTTCCTTTTCCACTTCGCCTCCGAGATGCATTGTGGAGTCACCGCAAGATCCTCCGACCTTGCCGCAGTGGAGGGAGTTTCCCCTCACCGGTGGCACACCACCGAGTGACTTGGAATGGGGTCACTCGTCTCCAAACTCCCACTATTCCCACCGAGTATTCAACCATTGGGGCGGTGGTAAGACACCTTCATTAGGGGTTGGCTCGACTTGGGTCCCCACAATCCCAGTTTCATCGCCAATTCCCTTAACACCTTCCTCCGAATGAGCTGGGGAAGTGGTGGCAGCGACAACCGTGGCAATATGTTGCACCACTCCCATAGGATCTATCTCCAGATGTGATTTGGATGACTCCCCTGGTCCCTCCATCATTCTTTGCTCATGTAGGATTCTGGATTCTTGCATTTCTTGCTGCATTTGCAACTCTTCTATGGCAGCAACAGGGTCCAGATCCTCATCACTTTCTGATAGAATGTCGAGGTGAGGATGTGTATGTTCTGTGGTGCCAGTGAGAGGGCAGATGTTGGCCTTCTCACGTGCCTCAGCTTCTTCTGCCAATCTTTCTTTCTCCTTCTCTTTAAAGATATTTAGAATGTCCAAACAGTTTTCTTCATCAAGAGCTTGCACCACATTGGTCAATCCGAGGAAGTTCATCAGTTCGTCTTCTTCTTCAACGAATTCCGGTCTTTGGAACTGTTCCCTGGATCGACTCAGCTTCCATTTCCTCCATTCTTGCAGACGATTTTGAATGTCTGGGTATGGTGGGGATAGGATCATCACATCATCATCCCTGTTATCATCTCCTTGCTGTCCCTCGAGCTCAGGGATTGAGGGTAGCAAACTTTGCTGCTCGACATCTTCAGTAGCCTCCGTTACAGGCGGGGACAAAACCCTATCAATAGGTGATTCGGTTGTCTCAGCTATTCCTTGTTCCTCAACTGTTCTGTCTATAGTTGGGTCTTTGAGTTGCCTCTGCTGATCGGCCTCAGCAGACTTAGCCGTTTCATCGATAACTTCGGGAGACTCTACTTCTCCAAATATCTCGGTATGTTTTCGGTGAGTGGCGAGACTCGGCCGTCTTCTCAAGCTCGGAGAACTTGGAAATTCTTCTTTTTTTTGTTTTTACCAGAGGAACATCTGGTTCCACTTCCTCTGGTTTGTTGAAGGTAAATGCCTTCGCAGTTGTCTTAGAGGTAGCTGTCTTCCTTGTTGTGGCAGTCCTCTTTTTCTTGATCACTGGAGAAGGGATTAATGGTTCCTTCTCCATCATGCGGCTGCGGGGGCGGAGACACTGCTGCGTGGGGCAAGTGACTCCGGCTGAGGGCAGGGTCAGCGGATTTCTTTTTCTTTCTTTGCGGGGGCATCGGTTTTCTTAGCAAAAAGATCTTCTTGGGAGGTGAGGAAGTGAATCTTGGGTCACCGATTCCCCTCACTCGTGACGCGACCCTCTTGGCGTAGGCTCTCTTCTGTGCGCCAGAGAGGTTTGATCGAAACATCCTCTTGTTAACGTGGAACGCCTTTCCATGCCGAAGAGGTACCCCTTTTACTTCCATCATCCGGCCAATCACCAGGCCGTATCCCAGGGAACCACCAAATGTACCATCCTCCTTGAAGGATTTGTTCCTAATATTCTGGCAGAGTCTGCTGTATACAAACTCAGCCCAATTCACCTTCTTTTCTTCAATGATCGCAGCCATTACGATCAACTTAGCTTTAGACAGCTGGTCAAAACTGCCAAATTTGATGTCTATGCATTTGGCAACAATGTCCAGCAATTTGTGGTAGTCCTCTTTCAGCAGCTTCTTGTTAGCTGTGTAGATCACTTTCGCAGCACAGTCGGACTTGGCTACTTCCTTCCAAGCAGCCGTCAGGTCAACATCAGCCTCATAAACTTCCGGCACTCCTTCCGCCGGTAACAAGCAGTGTTCTGCCAGATCCTTGGCAGTAATGGTGAACTCCTTACCATGAACAGAGGACTTGATGCCCTCATCGTGAACCTCAGCGTTCACATAGAACTGTGCGACCTCTTCTACGTAGGTCATTGGGAACTCCATCGTCAAAAATGGTTTTAATCCAGATTTTTCTAGCTTCTCAGCAATCTTCTTCACGAGGGTGTCGTCGGACCCCTGTTTAACCATACCATCGAAATCCACAGTAGACCCAGTGTGGATTTGCTTTCCTAGCTTGACGAAATCATGAGTAGGTGCCATTTCTCAGTGTTTTACCGAACGAATCTTAGAAAATGATTTTGAGGAGTTGTAGGGTTTTGAGAGAAAGTTTCTTTCTTTTGCCTTTGAGAGAGATGAACAGTTTTGGTAAAGTGAGAGAAAATCGGACGAAATAGTATAAATATGGTTTATGAAAGGACGTGCGGGTGGTTTTTGAAATTTGATCAAAATCAACGGCTTAGATCTTGCACGCCGATTATCATTTATGTTCTCACATTTAATGCGGCAGCATTTATATCCAATCATAAGCTTGGTGTGCAGCTTTTGACTGTACACGTCATAATTATGCTGACGTCATTCTTAAAAACATTCCGCTTAGTAAAAACGACCGCATTTTTGTCACTTTGCTCATAAATAACTCAGCTTACTCCTTAGCTGATTCAATCCTTCTTCTCACTTCTCTCCTTGTGACTCGGTTGTCAGCTAACTCGGTACAACTGACTTTCCGATACGGCTGATTCACTTAGCTGAATTAGGAGTTCAGCTCTTTTTCCTCTTTTCGTGTTTCATCTCTTTTTCTTGAGTCTTCTGAGTGTTAGCTCAGCTCAATTAACCCTAACTCATGCTTAAGTTCTTCAAATCTTGATTCACATAATGGTTTTGTGAATATGTCAGCTAACTGCTTATCAGTTGAGATATATTCCAAGGTGATGTCCTTCTTTTCAACATGGTCTCTTATGAAGTGATATCTGACATCGATGTACTTTGTTCTTGAGTGCAACACAGGATTTTGAGTGATTGCAATTGCACTTGTGTTATCACACATGATTGGAATTTCCTTTTCTTCAACCTCATAATCTCTCAATTTCTTTGTCTCATCCATAAGACTTGGGCACAATAAATGTTTGCCATGAGCTATGTATTCTGTTCACCGTAGAGGTGGCTATTGAATTTTGCTTCTTGCTAAACCAGGAAATTAGCCTATTTCAAGCATTTGACATGTGCCTGAGGTGCTTTTCCTGTCAACTCTACATCCAACATAGTCAGAGTCTGAATAACCAATTAGCTTGAATCCACCTTCCTTAGGATACCACTGTAAGTCCAAGCGGCTACGATAATCTAGAGGGGGGGTGAATAGATTATCTCCATCTTTTCAATTATGCCCTCTTTTTCGAAACAAATAAGCCAAGACAATAATAAAGGTGCGGGAAGTAAACAACACGCGTCGATTTAAAGAGGTTCAACCCACCTAGGGCCTAATCCTCTACCACCCCAGTATCTCCGGGATGGATTTCAAAAAGAAAAAGAATTTTATTAATTACCAAAATTAATACAAATTCAACTTACAACACCTTGAAGAGCACCACACTCTTCTTTAATACCACCTTTGGAGATTACCACAATCTCCCTTTGAAGATTACCACAATCTTCCTTCAACGGCACCTTGTGAAGATTACCACAATCTTCAACCTTGAAGAATACCAAATTCTTCAACACCTCAATAAGAAGATCACCACAATCTTCTTGCACCTATCACCTAGATCATCCAAGTGTGTTCTTACCACAAGAACACTCACAAGGATATCTTGTGTTTAAATGATAACCAAAAATCAAGATTACAACTCAATAATGAATATTACAATTTGAGTGCAAGTGTAATCAAGAAATAAAGCCTAGACCTCAAGATGTGAAAGTGAAATACTTAGGCTATAAATACAACAAGAGTGTTGAATATGAAAGCTTGGAAATTTGCAGATTTCTTGTTGTGTATTTGCTTGTGTTGTATTGTATCTTGTGTCTTCAATTCATCCTCTATTTATAGGGAAGTCTTCACCAACATAGGCTCCCAACATAGGCTCCTCTATCTTCACTTTTGTCTACAAAAAGAAGATCACAAGATGTAGAAATATTGTACAAAATTGAAAAGCAAATCTTGTTGTCACAGTTACAGCGGTTGGAATTTTCTTTGTCACAAAATAGCATAGGGTGACCGGTTGCCATGTTGAAGATTTCGACCATTTGAAAAAAATAGTGAGATCCAGGTAGGGGTTGTAGGGGTGCGGCCGGTCGGAGGGGGTCGGCCAGGTGCCCGCCCAGGGTGCGACGACCGGCCCTCCCGGACCGGTCCCCGCTCCATTTTTCAAGTCGATAAGTTCTGTTTCAATTTTCGTGTTCTTCAGGTACCGGTCGACCACTTTGGGCGACCGGTCGACCTCCCCTTTGAAATGTTGTCCGATTTTTTTTAAAAATAAAGTTCAAGAAATACTCCAAAAAATTAGTAAAAATATTTTAAATCATTTGGGAATATTTAGACTTCATTTATACACATAGTTTTGGTGTAAAAACCAATTTAAACAAAACCATCAAAAGTGTTGTCCAATTTTTATCAAATTAAAAACTCTAAGAGATACTCCAAAAATTAGTAAAAACATTTTAAATCATTTAGGAGTATTTGGACAACATATAAAAACATTGTTTTGGTATAAAAACTTATTAAAACAAAATCATCAAAATCTTGATAAAAACATTTATCTAACAAACTCCCCTTTTTGATGATTACAAACCAAAACAATTTTAGAAGGTCGATTTTAAAACAAAACAAATTTTCCGGTCTTAAAACAACAATCAATTACAAGCAAGATACATCATAAGTACAAGCACACAAGGATATGAGCAAAGATTTTTCAAAATCATTTTTGCACAAGCTCCCCCTATCAACATGCATATAAAGAACAAGTATACAAGCAACAACTAAAAGCTAAAAGCTTAGCTTTCACAACTTAAGCTTGAATTCCATGAGCTTATACAAGTATACAAGCAACAACTAAAAGCTAAAAGCTTAGCTTTCACAACTTAAGCTTGAATTCCATGAGCTTATAAGCTCCTCCTGTCACAAAACATCATTAGTCAAGCATAAAAGTCCACAATACATCAAATGGACTAAGCAATATTCACAGCTTATGGCTTTTAAGAGCCCTAGCTTATAGCTTTTCTTGCAAGCTTATTTTCGCTTCTTTGAGCGTATGAGCGTTTTCCTGTTTTCCCCTTTGGAATCATCAAAAAGAATGTTAGCACGATAAAAACATCATATATTCATATTAAAGTGCGCAAGTTTATCGATTTATCGAGCTTTTTGAAAATGGAAGCTTAAATTCCAAATAAAAGGGAAAAGTTGATCAATTGATTTGCAAAAGCTCATTTGATTGATAAAACATGATCTCTATAAACTTATAAGACTTTTCAAATCGAGAGACTCATGTAGGTGATGAATTTTTCATTGAAACATTTTGTCGAACACTTGGCGTGCGTCAAATAAAACTAGAAGTATATAACGCCTTTGAAATTCATTTAAGCCAAAAATTTTCATCACCAATTCAGTTCAAACAACATTCAATACATCATAAATATTAAGCTCATCACATTTATATGAAACTAGCATCAAGAATTTTGCAAATAAGTCAAATCTCAAGGGTTCAACCCAATTGAGCAAATGGAGTAGAGTTCTTACCATTTATTCGGTAAAGATGAGCAATGATGATGATGATCATGATATATAATGTCCATGTTGTGAAAAAGATGCATGAAAACCATTTTTGAATGAAATATGTGAAAATTTTGCAAAGGGGACGAAAAATGGCCAAAATAAGTTAAAATGAAGAATGCTGAAGACAGAACGGTTTTAATCCAATTTTTGCTTAGGCGACCGGTCGAGGTTGAGGGCGTTGACGTTGAGGGCGAGTTGCCCTCAACCATTTCACCATGTCTGTCGGTTTTTCCAAAATCCGAATTTTCAACCAAAAATCCGATTTTTCGCCCCTAAGTTTTAAAAACGTGCAAAATGCAAACGTAAGCCTCATTCAATATGCATTATGCCTAAACGAGCTCGTATCGATGCAAAAGTCTCGGAAGATAGCGGTTTTGTAAAAATGTCCGCTAATTGATCTTGAGATGGTACAAAAGATATCTCAATTTTTCGTTTTGAAACACAATCCCTTAGAAAATGATGTCGAATCTCAATATGATTAGTTAGATTATGACGAACTATATTTTGAATAATTTTCACCTGACTTGTAATCCCAAAAAAAATATGAACGTTTTAAAGCTTTGGATACAACTAGTCATAGGAAGAAGTGCCTTTCAAATATTTGAAAATTTCTTTTAACGGCACTTTAATGAGATTCGTTGGGATATTTTTTAAGTCGAGCATATAGACATAAGGCATATGGAATGTCGAGTCTATAAGAATAATACAAGAAAACATACCTCGAATTTATTTGTCAATCGACATGCCTTTCTCAACCTTTGTCAATCTTTTCATTGGTAGTCATAGAGGTTGAGATGATTCTTCCTTCTTCAATGCCTAACTCTTTCAAGAGTTCTCTTGAAATATAACCATCTACTTGGCATTGAATAATTTGAAGTCAAGCAAGAAATTGAGCTCCCCCATCATACTTATCTCAAGCTCACCTAGCATTGACTTGGAAAAATATCTTGCACAAATATTTATTAGTAGCACCATAGATATTTTCAACATAAATTTGCACAAGTAAACAACCTTGCCCTTTTTCAAAACAAGAAGTGTAGTAACAACTTTACCTTTTGTAAAATTATTTTGCAAAAATAGCTAAGTCTATCAACCGTACAAGGCCTTTTATAAAAATCATTTGGCCTAAAATCTTAAACTTATATTTGAATAAAACCATTTAGAAAATTGGATTTAACATCCATTTGGTAAAGCTTGAAATTTTCTTAAAACATGAATGGATAAGTAAAATGCAAATAGCTACTAAATATGCAAAGTCTTAACAAGATATCTTGCGCAAGAGCATAGTAATATTGAATCATTGAGACACTATAATAAGTAACACATACTATGCTTTAGGAAAAATCATCAAGAGTTAAAAAAAAATGCAAGTTCAAATATGCTTAGAAAGCTATATAAGGTCTCTTTTGAAATTTTTGAAAGTCCGAGAGCATATAGTTGAGACTTCATTTGAAAGAAGTATTTGAACAAGAGTATATAAATATGTGCAATCAAGTGCATGATTAAAAATCGAATGTTTTATCAAAATAAAATATAATCCTTTACAAGTCTCGGATAAAACAAGCTTTAATGAATAGTGCCTTTCAAAAATTCGAAATAATCCTCTTAATGGCATTTGTATGAAATACTATGAAATATCTGAAAATCAAGCACATAAGGCATATGGCAAAAATATATCGAGTCTATGAGATGAATAACAATGAAGAACGTACCTCGATAGTTTATGTCTCTCTAAATAATGAGTAGATAACCATTGATGAAGATATATAAATCCTACACAATTCTTAAAACAAATTTTGCCCAAAAACATAGTAATAGAAGTGTAGGCTAAAGCAATAAAAGATATCACAATTATATTATGCTTTAAAAATCATAAGAGATAATGAACATACAAGTTCTAAGAAAAACACAAGAGTTTATAAAATCATCATACAAGGTCTCCTTTTCAAAATATTTTAAAAACACAAATATATATTGAAGACCTCAATTTAAAAAAAATATTTGAAAACTCTTTTGCACAAATAAAAACATGCATAATTAATAAAATAAAATGCATATTTAAATGGAGAGACACGGTTTACCAATTTCGCCATTTCCACGGGTTGTGTCTCTCCCTTTGTTGGTAGTATCTTCCTCTTGAGAAATCATCTTGTTGATGATGCCTTCTCCAATTTTGCCCATTTCTAGAGTTTTGTCCTTCCCATTTTTGATAGTGTCTTCTTCTTTGAAAATCATCTTGTTGATGATGACTTTGCCATTTCCAAGGATTATGTACTTCCCATTTTTGATTATATCCTCTTCTTGGAAATTTATCGTGATGGTGTATTCTCCTTTGATCAAATGACACGGGCATTTGATATCTTCTTGGCGGTATGAATTTTCCTTTAATATTACGCCGGGTACCTAATATGACATTGTTTTGTGGTACCCTCAAGTGTTTGGGTCCTTTGGAATTAGCTTTGAGACTTTTAGGTCTCCAATAATAATTAGAGCTATTTCTAGCCCGACAAGTATTAACCGTGTGACCCGTTTTACCACAATAAAAACAAGTAGTAATTTTGGGAGCATAATGACCAACATGCATAGGGACTTGATTTCGTTTCACATAATTAACAACACTAGGCTTATGATCAAGTCCTTGTTTCAAATTATCACAACTATGAACATCAATAATATCGGTCATTTTATTGGTACTCAAGTTGGATTTTGATAAATCATTTTTCATGCAATTAATATCCTCAACAAGAGTACTATTTTCTTTTTCATGGTTTCTAACCTTATCAAATGTGGTGGTGTGATCACATGAAAGTGATTCATAAGAGGAAAATAAATTATCCTTATCAATTTTCAAAATATTGAATTCCTTTTTCAAATTTTTATATTTAACAAGTAAACTTTGGAATTCATTTTGAAGTTCATCAAAATCATTTTGCAAATCACTATAATCATTTTGTAATTCATTATCATAAGAAGTGGAGGGTTTTGAACTTACCTCATTTTCTTCTTCGAAGCCCATAAGACATCGTTCGTTTTCATCGACGTCGGAAGTTGTAGGAAGCTCATCCCAAGTTGGGTTTGTATCCATTTGAGAAGTAGATGCTTTTGAGTGGCTCCTTTCATTTGCATATACTTCTTCTAATTTTCTCCATACTTCATGTGCCGATTTAATTCCTACAATATGATCATATACCAAATTAGTAAATGAACAATGCAAGATATTTAGAGCCTTACCGTTTAAAGAGATGATTTTCTTCTCTTCATCATTTAGCTCTTTGAGGCTTTTGGAGGTGTGTTGTGTGTCCATCATCGGAATGGATTCTTCATTTACGACCGTGTTCCAAATATCGAACCCGCAACTTTGTAGATAGCATTCCATTCTTTCTTTCCAAAATGTATAATTTTTAGAATCAAATAGTGGTGGCTTGGTGGTGGAGGCGCCGATAAGGTAGACTTCGTTCGTAGCCGATGATCGTTCCTCTTTACTCGCGATGTGGAACGAGCTTGCCAAAGAGTTTGGCTCTGATACCACTTGAAAGTCCAAGCGACTATGATAATCTAGAGGGGGGTGAATAGATTATCTCCATCTTTTCAATTATGCCCTCTTTTTCGAAACAAATAAGCCAAGACAATAATAAAGGTGCGGAAAGTAAACAACACGCGTCGATTTAAAGAGGTTCAACCCACCTAGGGCCTAATCCTCTACCACCCCAATATCTCCGGGATGGATTTCAAAAAGAAAAAGAATTTTATTAATTACCAAAATTAATACAAATTCAACTTACAACACCTTGAAGAGCACCACACTCTTCTTTAATACCACCTTTGGAGATTACCACAATCTCCCTTTGAAGATTACCACAATCTTCCTTCAACGGCACCTTGTGAAGATTACCACAATCTTCAACCTTGAAGAATACCAAATTCTTCAACACCTCAATAAGAAGATCACCACAATCTTCTTGCACCTATCACCTAGATCATACATGTGTGTTCTTACCACAAGAACACTCACAAGGATATCTTGTGTTTAAATTATAACCAAAAATCAAGATTACAACTCAATAATGAATATTACAATTTGAGTGCAAGTGTAATCAAGAAATAAAGCCTAGACCTCAAGATGTGAAAGTGAAATACTTAGGCTATAAATACAACAAGAGTGTTGAATATGAAAGCTTGAAAATTTGCAGATTTCTTGTTGTGTATTTGCTTGTGTTGTATTGTATCTTGTGTCTTCAATTCATCCTCTATTTATAGGGAAGTCTTCACCAACATAGGCTCCTCTATCTTCACTTTTGTCTACAAAAAGAAGATCACAAGATGTAGAAATATTGTACAAAATTGAAAAGCAAATCTTGTTGTCATAGATTGCAACGGTTGGAATTTTGCTGTCACAAAATAGCATAGGGCGACCGGTTGCCCTATTGAAGATTTCAACCGTTTGAAAAAATAGTGCGATCCGGTAGGGGTTGCGGGGGCGGCCGGTCGGGGGTCGACCGGTCGCCAGGGTGCGACCGGTCGGCCCCCCCCGACCGTCCCCGCTCCATTTTTCAAGTCAGTAAGTTCTGTTTCAATTTTCGTGTTCTTCAGGTACCGGTCGACCACTTTGGGCGACCGGTCGACCTCCCCTTTGAAATGTTGTCCGATTTTTTTTAAAAATAAACTTCAAGAAATACTCCAAAAAATTAGTAAAAACATTTTAAATCATTTGGGAGTATTTAGACAACATTTATACACATAGTTTTGGTGTAAAAACCAATTTAAACAAAACCATCAAAAGTGTTGTCCAATTTTTATCAAATTAAAAACTCTAAGAGATACTCCAAAAATTAGTAAAAACATTTTAAATCATTTAGGAGTATTTGGACAACATATAAAAACATTGTTTTGGTATAAAAACTTATTAAAACAAAATCATCAAAATCTTGATAAAAACATTTATCTAACAACCACAAGCCAACTTCTTGGCTTCCTTTCAAATATCTCAAGATCCTCTTGGCTGCAGTCATGTGACTTTCTTTTGGAGCAGATTGAAATCTTGCACATACACCTACAACAAAAAAGTGATGTCCGCACGCTTTTTGAGATAGAGCAATGATCCAATAAGTGCTCAGATCTTGTTTGATCTACGAGCTTGCCATCTGCATCCATGTCCATTTTGACTGATGTATTCATTGGTATTTTCACAGAAGACTTCTCTTCCATACCAAATTTCTTCATTAAATCTCTGGTGTATTTTGTCTGACTTATGAAGGTTCCATCATTCAGCTGTTTCACTTGGAGTCCAAGGAAGAATGTCAGCTCTCCCATCATGCTCATTTCGAATTTGCTTTGCATGAGATTTGAGAATTTATCACATAGCTCTTTGTTTGTGGATCCAAAGATGATGTCATCCACATATATTTGAACAAGCAGTATACTCTTCCCATCTTGAATTCTGAAGAGCGTTCTATCCACTTTGCCTTTTGTGAATCCGTTCTCAGTTAGGAATTGTGATAATGTATCATACAATGCTCTGGGTGCCTGTTTCAATCCATATAAAGCTTTCTTGAGTTTGTATACCTTATCTCCAAGAGTCTTCTGCTCAAATCCTGGAGGTTGTTCAACATACACTTCTTCTTCCAATAAACCGTTAAGAAATGCACTCTTTACATCCATTTGATATACAATAAAGTTCTTGTGAGCTGCATAGGCAAGAAACATCCTTATGGCTTCCAATCTTGCCACAAGGGCAAAAGTTTCATCAAAATCTATTCATTCTTCTTGGCAATACCATTTGGCTACCAATCTTGCTTTGTTTCTTACCACAGCCTTCCTCATTCATCTTGTTTCGAACACCCATTTAGTGCCAATAACATTTTGATGGGTTGGCCTTTGAACCAATTCCCACACTTTGTTCCTTTCAAACTGATTTAGATCTTCTTGCATGGCTTGAATCCAGTGTGTGTCATCCAATGCTTGTGACACATCTTTTGGTTCTATTTGTGAGATGAAGCAAGTGAACATTGCTTCTTGTTGAGTTCTGGATCTAGTTTTTACACCTTCTCTTACATCTCCAATGATTAGTTACGTGGATGATCTCTCGGCCATCTTACATCGAGGTTGGAGTAAGTTAGTTGGATTGATCGTCTTGCAGTACTTGTGTTATTTTGATCGACTCTCTCATCATCACTGAGCTGCAGATTTTCCAGCTGTCTTTGAGACTCAGCTATCTCATCCTCATCTGGACTTATAACTCCAGCTTCAGCTTCAACATAGGAACTCTTCTGCATGGTAGGTTGATTCAGCTTATCAGCTGATTCTTCAATGTCTTCTCCATTTACATTTTGTTCATCAAACACCACATGGATGGATTCTTCTGTAACCATTTTCCTCTTGTTGAGCACTCTGTATGCTTTGCTTTCAGCTTAGTATCCTAAGAAGATACCTTCATCATCTTTAGCATCAAAAGCCTTTAAATTATCTTTGCCATTGTTATGGATAAAGCATTTGCATCCAAATATTTTGAAGAATGCAACATTTGGCTTTTTCCCTGTCCAAATCTCATAGGGAGTCTTTGTCAGTTGTCTGTTTATCATGCATCTATTTTGAGTGTAGCATGTTGTGTTTATTGCTTCAGCCCAAAATCTTTTAGCGACCTTCTTGACTAACATGGTCCTTGATGCTTCTTTGAGAGTTCTATTCCTTCTTTCTCGCAACTCCATTCTTTGTGGAGTCCTTGCTGCAGATAATTCATGACCAATACCATTTTCAATACAGTACTGAGTTATTATACCATTGACAAACTCAGTTCCTCTGTCAGATCTTATTTTGATAATGGTTTGACTCTTCTCGATTTGTATTCTCTTCATCAGCTGAGGTAGTTTCTGCAGAGTTTCTTTCTTCTTACACATGAATATTGTCCATGTATATCTTGAGTAGTCGTCTACTACCACCAAGGTGTATTTCTTCCCACTTATGTTGGCTGGTTCAACTGGACCAAATAGATCCATGTGTAGCAGGTGCAATATTCTTGTTGAAGATGGACATGTCTTTTCTTTGAATGATGATTTGATTTGCTTTCCCATCTGGCATGCATCACATACACTCTCCTTCTTGTATCTCGAGTCCGGAAGTCCTTCTACAAGATTACTTACGGCAAGTTTGTTAATAGTTTTAAAATTCAGGTGACTCAGCTTCTTGTGCCACAACCAACTTGATTCAGTTGTGCTCTTTGCTAGCAGACAAGTGCTTGGTGTTGCAATTGACCAATCCACCACATACATGTTCTTCTGTCTGCATCATTGCAATACTATTTCATTAGTTTCAACATCCTTGATTTGACATACACCCATATTGAATCCAACATTGTAGCCTTTGTCACAGAGTTGACTTATGCTTAGCAGGTTGAAGTTGAGTCCTTCAACATATGCAACATCTGTGATTTCTAATCCAGTTTTCTTGATAAATCCAATGCCTCTTATTTCTCCTGGAGCTTCATTCCCTCCAAATATGACTTTTGCACCTCTGACTTCCTTGAATTTTGATAGATTTTTCTTGTTTCCTGTCATGTGTCTGGAACAGCCACTATCCATGTACCAGGTTCCTTGGCACTCAGCTGCTCCCTGAACCTGCAATCAAGGAAATTAGGCTTTAGGTACCCATATTTGTCTGGGTGCTGAAGGGTTAGTATTGTAAGATGATCCAACCAACCTATAGCCAAATGATTTGACTCTAAGGGGTTGCCATCTATCAGTGCCATAATCATAATTAATTTTGGCAAATTGCTTGGGGTTCTAGGTTCATACAAATTGTCTCTTTTGTCTGTATGCATGTGTATGTGTTTTAGCAATTGCCTTCTTTTGGGTAGTTGTGATATCTCCGAGTGTAGTGCCTAGGTGCATATGTGTGTCTTGATGATAGCTCTTATGCCTTTGGAATGGCCTTCGCCGAGTTCTGGCCTTTGCCACTTTCAGCTTATATTCCATAGGTCTTTGCTTTGATAGTTCACATTATTCCAATCAACTTGGCTTGGGTATTTTCTACCATTCCCATCATATGTGTTTCTTTTATAGATCTTCCTGGGGTTTTTGTAGCTCTGTTTCTTCTTTACGTAGTATCTCCTGTTGGAGTTTCTTTGAGGAACTCTGCTGGATTTCTTCTCACCGTGTCCTCTCAAAGATACTCAACTGGCTGTTTTCCTTTTCCTTTATAACCAATGCCAGTTTGCTTATGATTGTGCTTTGGAATAAATGTGTGTGAACCATTTGGAGTTTTGGATTTTAGAGATACTTCATTACTTGAAGATCCCTTTTCCAAAATTACTTTTGGAACTTGACATAGCATAGAGGAATTAAATCCTAAGCATGTCTTGTCTCCACATTCTCTTTGACTCATAATAAGATTATCCAATGATTTGGATGCCTTAGTGAATGAGGCTATCACATTTTTGAGATCATTCTCCCTCTTTTCTATAGCAGCTATCTCTGCTATTAGCTTAGCATTTTCAGCCTTTAGACTTTTATTCTAATCAGCTCTTTGACTTAGAGTACTCAGCTCCTTAGTCAGCTGTGAGTTTTGGCTCTTAAGTAGGTTATTCTCCTCATTTAGTAGTGTGTGTGAGGATTTAATGTGTTCAAAATCTTTCATCATTTTGCCTAATGAATCATAAAGATCAGTGGGTGATGAAGTGTGTGTGTCACAATCACTATCACTAGAATTTGAGTGTGATGAGTTAGAGTGTACCTCATCTTCTTGGTCAGGTTGGTTTTGTTCTTTAGCCATTAGACAGATCAAGGCTTCTTCATCAGAGTCACTTGAGTAGTCAGCTTCACTACTCTCTGAGTCAGCTGTGTCTTTTGACTTGACTATATCAGCAGTCTCTGCAGCCAACATTGCCTTTCTCTTTTCCTGTCTTATTTCTCTTAAGACTTTTCTTTCCTCTTCATTCATGTACTTGTTGACTACAGGATATGGGCATTCAATGGCATAGTGACCAGGTTGCCTGCAGTTCTAGCATAGATTTTCAACTTTTTGATCAGTTCTTTCCATCCTTGGGTTGTCAGCTCTTTGATATTCAACTTTTTGATGCTCTGCTCTCTTGGGTGGTCTGTCTTCCCTTGACTTGGAGGGAGCTGAGTGTCTTCTGGAGGATTCACCTTTGCTTCTTTTGTAGTTCTTATTGAAGAACTTGTTGAACCTTTTAACCATCAGGGCAATCTCCTCTTGGTCAATGACTTCTTTGACCTGAGCTCTCTTGCCATCCTTAACAATTAGAGTAGCCGTTTTGGGCACAACTGCCTCCTCCTCTTGGTCTTTTCTTCTCACCAAATTCGTAGGCTTTGAGATCTGAGAATAGCTCATGGTTGGATGTTTTTGATAGGTCCATGGAATGTCTCATGGCCATGACTTTCATATCCCACTCAGTTGGGAGACTTCTTAGAATCTTCATACATATTTCCTTCTGTGTATATTCTTTTCCAAGTGCAGACAGTTCATTGGTGATTTCTGTGAATCGAGCATCCAACTGATCCAAGGTTTCTCCTGCAAGCATCTTAAAGTTTTCAAATTTTTGTACAACCATAGATAGTTTATTTTCTTTGATTTGCTCTGATCCTTCGCAAATCAAGGTTAGCTTGTCCCAGATTTCTTTTGTTGTTTTGCATGATTTGACTTTGTTGAACATGGCTTTGTCTAAAGTTTTGTAAAGAATGTCCTTGGCCACATTGTCCAAGTTATATCTTTTCCTGTCATCATTTGTCCATTCGACTCTTGGTTTTTCAACCATCGCCGAATCCGGGAGCAACATCTTCTTCTCCTTCACCGCAACTCTCCTTGCGCTTGTGTTCACTTTTAAGATTTGGAGTGGCCCATCCTCTATCACTATCCACATCTCATCGTGTAATCTTTGATAGATGAGCACCGCATCTGACGATTTTCCAATCATCAAATTCTTCAATTGTGAACATAGGGATGTGTGTCAAATTTGCTTCCATGATAATAACTTTGTTTGAATAAAAGAGTTTTGAAAGATTGAGTACTAAAACAAGCTTTGAAAAATTTGGAGATCTAGTTCAAGAACCGGTGCGGAAGGCTCAATGAACCAACCGCTCTGATACCACTTGTAGGTCCCAAGGGTGTGAGTGTAAGGTTTAGAAGGGGGTTGAATAAACCTTACCAACTTTTCGATTTAGTCCTTTTAAAAATGTTCGAGAGTTAATACTTCATAGTGAGTCTTTGATGGACTGACTAAGTTAGTTAATCAAAGAGTTAGTCACTCAACGACTCATTGAGAGCCGTTGATAGAATAACTCAAATTGTTTTGACTAAAGACTTAACTTGACCGTGATATGTTTTTCATTGGAAGACTTAACACCCTTGAATTTGGTTAAGTTTGTTTTAGTACTTGGTTTTAGCACTCGAGTTGATTATCAATTGGATAGCAAATTTATCGTGATATAAAAATAAGATGCGAGAAATTAAAGTCTTTGAAATGTAAATGACACAATAAGTTTTTATAGAGGTTCGAAGATGGGGTAATTCTTCTACTCATCTCTTCTCCAACTCCTGGAGGAATCCACTAAGTATTGATCAATATACAGAGTGGTTAACGATCCGAGATACAAGTTTTGATCAAACAAGGTGACTTGATCCTTTGGGACTCGATCCGAGATGCCTTGGTCACACAAACGCTTCTCGTGCGACTCGGCTTCTTCAGGCGGCAAACACCTTGCTACTACAGCCCACTTACTTAAGTTCCTTGGATTTGATCACGAAGCCCTCCAAATAGCTTAAGCATGGTTCGACCTTGAACCTTTCTACAATCCTTTGTGGAATGTAGACCCCTTGATTCTTCAAATGTTTCCTCTTCAACTAATTGAAGTTGTCTTTCCTTCACAGGTGAGTGTTGGATTGATTTCCTGTGTAATGTAGGCTTGAGGATTTATCTTGAATGACTTGAGAGTATTCTTGGTTACAGTTCAAATGTTAGCTTGAATGTTCGTGGTTTAGGTCGGTAACCTTCTCTCAGAGTGATTCCTCAGCCTTTTATAGTGATCTTTCAAAAATCTGCCCGTTGAAGAGATAAGCTTATTTTTGAAAGTCACTTGTGGTTGTTGGCTTGTCTTGTTGCAGTCCTTGGAATTTACGTTTCCTCGTATGAACGATTCTTCTGCTTTTTAGAGTTCTGACACGGTGCAGTGCTTCCCATTGGTTTATTCCTTTTGCATGCTTCTAGGACTGAGCACTTCAAGAAAGGTAGTATGGAAGTATTACTTGTTTAAGTAATTCTCTTGATTTATGTGCAACGGATCTCTTTCAGTTATCTCGACTTGACCGCATTTCCTTGCCTTCCCCCAGGTGACTTAGAGTCGACTTCCAATCATGGATGACTCTTCTGTCACTTCAACTTGAGACTTGGCTATCTTGAGTTGACTTGACTGATACTTCACTCAGCTGCATCTTAGTTGCACCTTTAGTCGAGTTCCTGTCTTCTCTTCTTTGCCATACTCAGCTGCCTCGCAGCGGAGTCTTCCTTTTAGTGTCCAGTTGTCTTCTTGCATGTTCAGGCATAGCTGACTTGACTCACTCTACCAAATTATCTATTACAATGCAATTTATAACAAGAATGGGGTGCCAACTTCCTATTCTAAGTTTTACGTGGCATTCATCAAAATCTACAAAATAATTTCCCAACACGGATGTACTCGTGACATTACTTATCAATCTCTAAAATTTTCAGGGACGTATTTTATCATTTCCTTAATATTATTTTTCCGTATTGAGGTCATTGCGTGATTTAAGTGGGGGGTACGATTCGTCATTAATAATATAGGTTGACTGCTTGTAATTAAATTTTTACTTTGCCTACTGATTATCCCTAGTTTAATAATAGTGCAATTTAGTTAACTTGAAATTGATACATTAATTTGAGACTCAATTAAGAAATGACATCGTGAACTTGACGCATATGATTTGACTAAGTTGTGAATTAACCCTTGTGATAAACGAGTTAGGTGATGGTTAAACAGTAATCCAGGTTGTGGGGTTCAAATTATGGTTTTTCATTGATGTGAATTGAGTTAAAACCCTATTTATTTTATGTGTGTTACAAAATTGCTAGCCTTGCGGGAAAAAAAAACATTCTAAGCGCCGAAAAAAATGCATTATACAGCGCTAAAAAAAGAAAGAAAAAATAGAACAATCGAGACTATACTCCGCCGGTTGAGCTGCTTAGTAAATAGGAACATTCATGAGCCCCATGTTTGACTTTTACGTAAAACGGTGGCTCAAACATGAGTATTAAAAACCACCCTAGGAGCCTTTGGAAAACATCCGAAGTTTACACCTAGTGGAATAATGTCTCAAGAGTTCTAACGGAAAAAAATGGCTAGTACTTGCGTAATTTATGTATGAATATAATAGTTGCAACTTTTGACACAAATTTGAAATTTTGTAAAGAAAGCCAAACACCTTGATTAAATGTTTAATTTTAGCCGAGTGAGTTTATTGCGAAGGTTGAGGATCGATGAGGAATAATCCGAGGTGGATAGAACTTGATGTTGTGGAGAAATCGATTTTCAAAATAAGCATTATATTTCTTGATTGAGTTTATGGGCATTATTATTTGCTTGAGGACAAGCAAAAGGCTAAGTGTGGGGGAGTTGTTTTGCATGTTTTTTGTGTGTGATTTTTGTGCGATTTCTATTTTTTGTGTGTGTGATTGTACGTATTTCTGTGTCTTTTTGCCCCGTTTTATAGTGTCATATGTTACGTATGGTTTTTTTGTTTATTGCATAGGTTTTCGTAAAAAGAGAACTTGAAAACGGGCTAAAACGGTCAAAAATAGGCATTTTGGGTGAAAGACAGTCGAGGAGATCGAAACTGTGCGCGCACGCGCAAGGGTGCGCGGCGCGCACGTAAGACAGTGATAGAAATTAGTCGTGAGCGCACTTGCGTGCGGCGCGCAACATCAAGATTGATGTGAATGTGCGCGCCGCGCACACCACAGTGGGCGGACAAAAGCAGACGTGCACCCACGCGCGCAAGGCGGGCTCGCAAGCCGCACACACAAGGCAAGCGCGTATGGCCGCGCAGCAAGGCGGGTGCGCAGCGTGGAAGGGCACTGCGCGGCGTGCACATGTGTGTGGACGCGCACCGGCCAATTTTTCTAGAATTTTTATCCGATTTTTCTTTTCCTTTTTGGATTCTTCCACCTTGTATAGGGTTTAGGCTTATAAATATCACTTGGGGGATCCATAATTTCGTACACTTTTAGACTTTAGTTTTTGGTATTTTTCTCTTCTATTCAACATTGGGATTGCTTGGGTTCTTCCTCTTGAAGTTATTTTGCTTCTTAATCAAAGAGTAATATTTCTTCATCTCTTTTATTTGATTTCAATTGTTAGGTGATTATTATTGTTGCATGAAAATATTTATGATTGTTTTCTTTTCTCCAATTGAGATTATGACCCCATCCCCAAGCATGAACTAATTTCATTGTTCTAGAATTAGGATGATTTGATTCAAACAAACAAGCATGAGTATTGATTAATTGATTTTGCTTTCCTGAATAAATTGTTTTATTTGATAATTGATTGTCTGATCAACTTTTGATTATCTTGAGAGAATAATTGAGATCGAGAGAATATATTATTCCTGGACTAAATTTATTCATGGGGGTTAGATATGAATCAGAGATGTATTATCTAACCCTGGACTTAATGAAAATAGCAAATTGTGTTGGGATAGCCCTAATCTGTGAATACGTGAGTTATCAGATCTAGGCCTTGTTTTTACATGATTGTTATATTTGTTAACCGCATGATCAATTAGTTGATATTCTGCTTGCAAGTTTGATGAGATGATTCCGAAATCCTTGACTTTCATCTATATATTTTTCTCAAAGTCTATTCGTGTTTAGTTTGATTATTGTCTTTTTACTTGTTTTCCTTTAGTTTATCAAAATCACAAAATTGGTTAGAGTGTTTAGGTTTTATTTTCTGTCCATTCTGTTGCATAATAATTATTTGTCGGCTAAGTCTTCCTTGAGAGACGACTTGTGGTCAACTTGCTACCCTACGATTGATCTTGTTATCTTGCGAGGATTGTTAGACTTTTATAGGTGTTTATCGGTCGAACACTGAGTCCCAAGAGCAGCCAGCTATGTGATCAAGGCTGACCCGGACTGATAACTGCTTTGTAACCAGATCTTTTACTTAGTGGATTCCTCCAGGAGTTGGAGAAGAGTGGATTAGAGGAATTACCCTAATTTTATTGTTCTAGAATTAGGATGATTTGATTCAAACAAACAAGCATGAGTATTGATTAATTGATTTTGCTTTCCTGAATGAATTGTTTTATTTGATAATTGATTGTCTGATCAACTTTTGATTATCTTGAGAGAATAATTGAGATCGAGAGAATATATTATTCCTGGACTAAATTTATTCATGGGGGTTAGATATGAATCAGAGATGTATTATCTAACCCTGGACTTAATGAAAATAGCAAATTGTGTTGGGACAGCCCTAATCTGTGAATACATGAGTTATCAGATCTAGGCCTTGTTTTTACATGATTGTTATATTTGTTAACCACATGATCAATTAGTTGATATTCTGCTTGCAAGTTTGATGAGATGATTCCGAAATCCTTGACTTTCATCTATATATTTTTCTCAAAGTCTATTCGTGTTTAGTTTGATTATTGTCTTTTTACTTGTTTTCCTTTAGTTTATCAAAATCACAAAATTGGTTAGAGTGTTTAGGTTTTATTTTCTGTCAATTCTGTTGCATAATAATTATTTGTCGGCTAAGTCTTCCTTGAGAGACGACTTGTGGTCAACTTGCTACCCTACGATTGATTTTGTTCTCTTGCGAGGATTGTTAGACTTTTATAGGTGTTTATCGGTCGAACACTGAGTCCCAAGAGCAGCCAGCTGTGTGATCAAGGCTGACCTGGACTGATAACTGCTTTGTAACCAGATCTTTTTCTTAGTGGATTCCTCCAGGAGTTGGAGAAGAGTGGATTAGAGGAATTACCCCATCCTCGAACCACTATAAAATTTGCTTGTGTCATTTTACTTACAGCACTTTACTTTATTGCATATTATTGATATCTGCTGCTAAGTTAAAATTGTTAGACTCAATTGATAATAACCTTGCTAAAAACAAGTGTTAAAAACAAGTTTAAAACATCAAGGGTGAAAAGTCTTCCGCTGAACAAAACCAAATCAACTATAAAGTTAAGTGTTAGCTGACCCAACTGAGTTATACTATCAACAGCTCAGTCGAGTCTGTTGAGTTGGCAACTTTGCTGAACTAAGCCAACCTAGTTGTCCCTCAAGGACTTAGCTGATTTGAGTTAACTCTGTAAAATTATTTTAAAAGGACTAAATTCAAATTTTTGGTAAGGTTTATTCAAAATTTTGGTAAGGTTTATTCAAAAACCTCCTTCTAAACCTTACAACTCAACCCTTGGGACCTACAAGTGGTATCCGAGCGGTTAGTTCATTGAGCCTTCCGCACTGGTTACTGAACTAGATCTCAATCTTTTCAAAAGATATAACAATTGTGTTTTTAAACCTTTTATTTCAAAAGCAAAGTTATTATCATGGAAGCAAATCTAACTCGCATTCCCATGTTTACTGTGGAAGAGTTTGATGATTGGAAAATTCGTATGCAGGCTCACCTATCAGCTTTGCACGATGAGACAGGCCACTGCAAATCTTAAAGGTTAACACTGCTGTAAGAAAAGCACCTCCAAAGAAGGAGAGATCTTTGCCGCAGAGAGCCTGACTGTTATGGTTGAAAAACCACGATGTGAATGGACGAATGAAGATAGAAAAAGATACAACCTTGACAATGTTGCCAAGGACATTCTTTACAAGACCTTGGACAAGGCTACGTTCAACAAAGTCAAATCATGCAAATCAGCCAAAAAAATTTGGGATAAGTTAACTCTAATTTGTGAAGGATCTGAATAGATTAAAGAGAATAATTTAATTGTTGCTGTCCAAAAATTTGAAAAGTTTAAAATGCTTGCAGGTGATACTGGATCAGCTGGATGCCAGATTCACAAAAATTACAAATGAGCTTTCAGCTCTTGGAAAGGAGTACACTCAAAAGGAGATGTGCATGAAGATCTTAAGATCCCTCCCAGCTGAGTGGGAATTGAATGTCATGGCCCTGAGACATTCCATGGACCTCTCCAAAACATCAAATCATGAGTTGTTCTCAGACCTCAAAGCTTATGAGTTTGAGCTGAGAAGAAAAGAGCAAGAGGAAATAGTTGTGCCCAAGACAGCTGCATTGTTGGCCAGTGAATGGAAGAAAGTTGAGCCAAAGGAAACAATTGACCAGGAGGAAATTGCTCTTATGGTAAAAAGGTTCAACAAGTTTTTCAATAAGAACTATAAAAGAAACAAGGGTGAAACCTCCAGAAGACACTCAGCACCCTCCAAAGCAAGGGAGGATAGGCCACCCAAAAGAGCTGAACATCAGAGTGACTTGCAGAGAGCTGAAAACATGTGTTGGAATTGCAGACAACCAGGACACTTTGTTGTTGACTGTTCCTATCCACCAATCAAGAAATACATAAATGAAGAGGATAGAAGAGTCTTCGGAGAGAGAAGACAAGAAAAGAAGAAAGTCATATTGGCTGTTGAGACTGCTGAACCAGCCAAGTGCAAAGAACCATCAGACTCGGATAGTAGTGAAGCAGACTACTCAAGTGATAGTGAAGAAGAGGCCTTGATCTGCATCATGGCCAAAGAACAAGATCAAGAAGATGAGGTACACTCTAACTCATCTTATTCAGATTCTAGTGATAGTGATAGTGACACAAACACTTCCTCACCCACAGATCTTTATGATTCAATTGGCAAAATGATGAAAGACTTTGAGCACATCAAAACCTCACACACGCTTCTAAATAAGGAAAACAGTCAGCTTAAATGCCAAAACTCACAGCTGACTAGAGAGTTGAGTACTCTAAAGTCACATAGCTGATGAGAACACAAAGCTGAAGGCTGAAAATGCCAAGATCCAAGCAGAGTTAGTTGCTACTGAAAAGAGAGAAAAAGATCTTAAAAATATGATTGTTTCATTTATAAAAGCATCCAAATCATTAGATGAGCTTATAATGACTCAAAAGGAGTGTGGAGACAAAACATACATAAGATTCAATTCCTTTGTGCATGATCAAACTCCAAGAGTGACTTTGGAAAAAGGATCCTCAAGTAATGAGGGAGTCCAAAAATTCAAAACACCATATGTTGCACCAACACCCACACCAAAACACAATCACAATCATACTGGCCTTGGATATAAGGGTAAAGGAAAGAAACCAGTAAAGTATGCTGAAAGGACAGCTGAAATGAAATTTAGAAAAGTCCATCAGAATACTCTGTGAAAGCTAAGCAGAGCTACCAAAAGCCCCAGAGATTTCAGCAAAGAAATTCATATGGTGGGAATGGTATAAACTATCCAAACCAAGCTGATTGGAACAACCAAGTGAGATATCAGCAAAGACCTATGGGATACAAGCCAAAATGGCAAAGACCTCAACCTCAACAAAGGTCATTCCCAAGGCAAAAGAGCTATTATCAGCACACATATGCACCCAGGCACAAAACCCATCAAGCACAATAATTCCACAATGACCCAAGAAAGCAAATGTTCAAACAAACACAAAGGCATACAGACAAAAGAGACAGCTGTATGATCCTAAAACCCCCAAGAAATTTGCTAATGTGCACTATGATTATGGAAGTGATAGATGACAACCTCTTAGAACAGATCATCTGGCTATAGGTTGGTTGGAACATCTTATAGCACTAACCCCCCAGAACCCAGACAAGTTTGGGTACCTAAAAATTAATTTTCTTGCTTGCAGGTTCAAGGAACAGTTGAGTGCCAAGGAACCTGGTACATGGATAGTGGTTATTCCAGACATATGACAGGAAACAAGAAAAATCTGTCAAAATTCAAGGAAATCAAAGGAGCAAAAGTCATATTTGGTGGAAATGAAGCTCCGGGGGAGAACAAAGGCACATGATCCATAAAGAAAAATGGACTGGAGATCACAGATGTTGCATATGCTGAAGGTCTCAACTTCAATCTACTAAGCATCAGCCAACTCTGTGACAAAGGCTATAATGTTGGATTCAATATGGGAATTTGCTGAATCAAAGATGCTGAATCAAATAAAATTGTGCTAAAAGGAACAAGGCAGAAGAATATGTATGTAGTGGATTGGTCAACTTCTACACCAAGCACATGCCTGCTAGCAAAGATTACAGCTGAATCAAGTTGGTTGTGGCACAAGAAGCTGAGTCACCTGAACTTCAAGACAATCAACAAGCTTGCAAGGAGTCATCTTGTGGAAGAATTGTCTGACTCAGTATACAAGAAAGAAAGTATTTGTGACGCATGCTATATGGGAAAGCAAATCAAATCATCCTTCAAGGAAAAGCCAAGTCCTTCTTCAACAAGGATACTATATCTGTTGCATATGGACTTATTTGGTCCTGTTGAGCCAGCCAACATCAGTGGAAAGAAATACACCTTAGTGGTGGTGGATGATTACTCAAGATATACATGGACTATTTTCATGTGTAAAAAGAAGGAAACACTACAGAAATTGCCTCAGCTGATGAGAAGAGTTCAAAATAAGAAGAGTCAAACCATTATAAAGATAAGATCTGATAGGGGAACTGAGTTTGTCAATGGGATTATAACTCAGTATTGTGTGGAAAATAGTATTGCTCATGAGTTATCAGCTGCAAGAACTCCACAACATAATGGAGTAGCTGAAAGAAGGAACAGAACTCTCAAGGAAGTTGCTAGGACAATGTTAGCTGAAGCTGGATTGCCTAAGAGATTTTGGGCTGAAGCCATAAATGCTTCTTGCTATACTCAGAATAGATGCATGATCAATAGGCAATTGACAAAAAACCCCTATGAAATTTGAACATGGAGAAAGCCAAATGTTGGATATTTCAATATCTTTGGATATAAGTGCTTCATCCACAACAATGGCAAGGACAACTTGAAAGTTTTTGATGCTAAAGCTGATGAAGGTATCTTTTTGGGATACTCAGCTGAGAGTAAATCTTATAGAGTGCTAAACAAGAGGACTATAGTCACAGAAGAGTCTATCCATGTGGTGTTTGATGAGCCAAATGTAAATGGAGAAGACATAGACGAGTTAGCTGAGAAGCAGAATCAACCAACTAAGCAGAAGAGTCCCTATGTTGATGCAGATGTGAGAGCACTCAATTCTGAAGAAGATGAGATAGCTGAATCTCAAAGACAGCAGGAAGGTCTGCAGCTGAATGATGATGAAGAAGTTGTTCAAGACAACTTAGCTGCAAGACGACTGAATCCAGCAGACTTACTCCAACCAGATGTGAGATGGCTGAGAGACCATCCACCTGAGTTGATAATTGGAGATGTTAGAGATGGAATAAGAACCAGATCCAGAGCTCAACATGAAGCCATGTTTACTTGTTTCATTTCCCAGATAGAGCCTAAAGATGTATCCCAAGTATTGGATGATACACATTGGATTCAGTCTATGAAAGAAGAATTGAATCAGTTTGAAAGGAATAAAGTATGGAAATTAGTTCAAAGGCCTAGTCACCAAAATGTTATTGGTACTAAGTGGGTATTCAGGAACAAGATGAATGAGGAAGGATCTGTAGTGAGAAACAAATCAAGATTGGTAGCCAAAGGGTATTGCCAAGAGGAAGGTATAGATTTTGATGAAACATTTGCTCATGTTGCTAGATTGGAAGCAATAAGGATGTTTCTTGCTTATGTTGCATACAAGAACTTCACTGTATATTAAATGGATGTGAAGAGTACATCTCTAAATGGACTTTTCGAAGAAAAAGTCTATGTTGAACAACCTCCAGGTTTTGAGCAGAAAACTATTGGAGACAAAGTCTACAAGCTCAAAAAAGCATTGTATGGATTGAAACAAGCACTAAGAGCATGGTATGACACATTGCCACAATTTCTAACTAACAATGGATTCACCAAAAGAAAAGTTGATAGAACACTCTTCAGAATTCAAGATGGAGACAGTATATTGCTTGCTCAAATTTATGTGGATGATATCATCTTTGGATCCACAAATAAAGAGTTATGTGACAAATTTTCAAACCTCGTGCAAGGAAAGTTTGAAATGAGCATGATGGGAGAGCTGACTTTCTTTTTAGGACTTCAAGTCAAGCAAATGAAGGATGGAACCTTCATAAGTCAAACCAAATATACCAGAGATTTGATGAAGAAATTTGGTATGGAAGAAAAGTCACCAGTGAAGATTCCAATGAACACTTCAATTAAGATAGATATGGATGCAGATGGCAAAGCTATTGATCAAACTAGATATAAAGCTCTCATTGGATCATTGCTTTATCTAATAGTAAGTAGGCCAGACATCACCTTTGATGTAGGTGTATGTGCTAGATTTCAATCTGCACCAAAAGAGAGTCATATGACTGCAGCTAAGAGAATCCTAAGGTATTTGAAGGGATGCCAGGAAGTTGGCTTATGGTATCCAAAGGATGGAGGATTCAAGCTGGTTGGCTACTCAGACTCAGACTATGTTGGATGTAGAGTGGACAGGAAGAGTACTTCAAGTACTTGTCGAATGCTTGGAAATAGATTGGTTTCTTGGTTCAACAAGAAACAAAACTCAATAGATTGCGGGCAGAGTACATAGCTGCGGGCAGCTGTTGTGCCCAAGTTTTATGGATGAGACAACAGCTGAGAGATTATGATATAGAAAAAAAAGAAATTCCAATTATGTGTGACAATACAAGTGCTATTGCAATTACTCAGAATCCTGTATTGCATTCTAGAACAAAACACATTGATGTGAGATATCATTTTATAAGGGCTAATTTAACAAACTAATGTTAATTAAAAACCAATTTAACAAATTACCGTAAATTTGTTTTTAAAAAAAATTTAAGTGAAAACGTTGTTTTCTGAATTTCTGCAGAAAACAGCATTCAAAACGCTGTTTTTTGAAATTAAATTTTTTTTTTTAAAAAAAGTTAGAAAACAGAGCTCTAAGCTCTGTTTTCAAATCATAATTTTTTTTAAATTTATATGTTTTTTCAAACCGAAATCGAACCGCAATGCTAGAAAACTCGAACCGAACCAAACCGAACTATTTCGGTTTTGGTTAAGTTCGGTTTTTCGGTTTGGGCTTTATTTTGGGTATTTACGTTTTTTGCTAAAAATATATTTTTTTATATTTATTTAACAATTTAACAATAAAATATTATAGAAAATTAAAATAATAATATAAAAAATATATTAAAAAATATAAATTAAAATAATAATATAAAAAATATATAAAAAAATTTATGGACCAAAACCGAACCGAACCGAAAATTCATTCGGTTTAACAATTTGTTAAACGGTTTGGTTCGTTTTTTAATCTAATAAACCGGATGAAATTATTAATTTAGTCATACTTTAATTATTTAATCCATCACACAAAAATATAAAATCACAATATGAAAATCCAAAACATCTCTTAGCAATATTGTTCATGATCGAACATCTAATTGCATTGACCTTCCACCAATTCAACAAATTAAAATCATGTGTATATTCAATAATGAAAAATATCTAGAATCGTACCAATAAATTTTTTGGATAGTTCGGTCAGAAAAAGTCAAAAAGTCAATGAATATCTTAGGTTCAGATATTTTTCAATTCGAATATCAATTCGGTTCGGTGATATCCAAGTCTCATACACACCCCAAGTTCGGTTATTAAACGTTTGCTTTTATTCTTCTATACTTGAGCTGAAACAAGCTAAAATCTGAATTATAATTTCAAATTTCAAGAGCAATTTTGACTTCTAGAGGTAAAAAAGAAACATCAGTTGAATTTACTTTTTCAAATTATTTACCAACACTTCTTTTTAATTTATTTTTCCTTTTCAACAACACTTTGCAAATAGTCACTCACTTATCAATTTCCTTTTTAATTTTCCTAAATATAATATTTTTTTGGTACCACTTCCTATAAGTCACTACTGATTTAACACATATTATGCATAGGGAGTTTTATTTAACCTCGAAAACAATCGCCATGATTGTTTGTCTTCTTATTTTGTAAAACAATTCCTCAAAAGTTTATGTCTGTAGAAACCAATGGGTGTTTGTGTTAAGTCTAGAAAGGGGGGTGAATAGACTTAACCAATTTTCGATTTTTATCCATTAAATCAGAGTTTTTAATCACAAGTCAGCTTAGTCCTTGAGGGACAATTTAGTTCAACCTCAACAGTAGAGTTAACCACTCAACAGACTCGAGAGAACTGTTGATAAGATAACTCAGCTGAGTGAAGTGACCTTTTTATAAAAACAGCTAACTTGATTTTCAGCAAAAGTCTTACACCCTTAGTTTAAATATATTTTTCAACACTTGTTTAGGTTAAGTTATAATCAGTAGACTTAACAAATTTATCAATCAGCAGATATAATAAGCAAGAAATGAATATGTTGAAAGTAAATGACACAGAGCAATTTATAGTGGTTCGAGGATGGGGCAATTCTTCTAATCTACTCTTCTCCAACTCCTGGAGGTAATCCAATTATGCAACAACGTGTTATAAAAGGATAACAGACTGAGCAAGCCTTGATCACACAGCTGGCTTCACTCCTGGGACTCAGCTCTTCATAAGATGGTTGTCCTGCTACTTCAGCTCCTTCGAATTCTTGGATTTGATCACAAAGTCCTCCAACGAACTCAAAGCCTTGGTTCGAACTAGAACCTCACTGCACTTCCTTCAACATTGGTTGTGCAGACCTCTTTATTTTTCAACAAATTTCCTCTTCAACAGCTTTGAAGCTCTCTTTCCTTCACTGAGTGTGTTGGATTAGTATACTTCGAGTTTTAGGCTTGAGGATAGAATGAATTGCTTGAGAGTAATTTTCACTTTGCTCAGATTGCTTGAATGCTCTTGTGTGTTGTCATTATTCTCTCTCATAAGTTCTTTAGCCTTTTATAGTGATTGTTTGAAAATGTATCCGTTGAAGAGATAGATGCAGGGCCGGCCCTGAGGGTAGTCCCCGAGGGCGACCGCCTAGGGCCCCCAGTTTTGAGGGGCCCCGATGTTACATAGGCCTTTATATAGGTATACAAGTTTTATTAAAAAAATATTTATAAGGGCCCCAAAAAAATTAAAAAATACCAAATGTCAAAAATTAAAAACCCCAAATAACCCTTTTCTTTAAGATAATGTTCATCACTGGACATTAAACCTATTATCAACAACAAGATGAGAAAGTCATGTTAATAGTATCACAACTATAATAACTTAATCTAATGAGATAAGAGAAGCTTTATTTGAATTATCAAGAGTTAGTGAAGATGTCAAAACTAGGAGTGATGCTGAATATTTAGCAACACATGAAATTATAAAAGCAATGGATTATTTTCCAAATACTTCCATTGCTTATAGAGTTTTGTTAACTATTGTAGGTCCCAAGGGGTGTGAGTGTAAGGTTTAGAAGGGGGGTTGAATAAACCTTACCAACTTTTCGATTTAGTCCTTTTTAAAATGTTCAGAGTGAATACTTCACAGCTGAGTCCTTGATGGACAGCTAAGTTAGTTAATCAGCAGAGTTAGTCACTCAACGACTGATTGAGCCGTTGATAGAATAACTCAAATTTGTTTGACTAAAGACTTAACTCGACTGTGATATGTTTTCAGCGGAAGACTTAACACCCTTGAATTTGGTTAAGTTTGTTTTAATATTTGGTTTTAGCACTTGGTTGATTATCAATTGGATAGCAAATTTATCAGCATATATAAAAGTAATATGCGAAAATTAAAGTAATCTTGAAATGTAAATGACACAATAAGTTTTTATAGAGGTTCAAGATGGGGTAATTCTGCTCCTCTCTTCTCCAACTCCTGGAGGAATCCACTAAGTATTGATCAATATACAGAGTGGTTAACAATCCAGATACAAGTCTTGATCACACAAACGACTTGATCCTTTGGGACTAAGTCCGAGATGCCTTGGTCACACAAATTGGCTTCTCGTGCGACTCAAATTCTTCACAGGCAGCTGCCTTGCTACTACACCCACTTGCTCAAACTTCTTGGATTTGATCACGAAGCCCTCCAAAAACTTGAGACGGTTCGACCTTGAACCTTCCTACAATCCTCCGTTGAATGTAGACCCCTTGATTCTTCAAATGTTTCCTCTTCAACTGATAGAAGTTGTCTTTCCTTCACATGTGAGTGTTGGATTGATTTCCTTCGTAATGTAGGCTTGAGGATTGAATTTGAATGACTTGAGAATATTTTTGGTTACAGTTTGAATGTTAGCTTGAATGTTCGTGGTTCAGGTAACCTTCTCTCAGAGTGATTCCTCAGCCTTTTATAGTGATCTTTCAAAAATTTGCCCGTTGAAGAGATAGGCTTATTTTTAAAAGACACTTGTGGTCGTTGGCTTGTCTTGTTGCAGTCCTTGGAATTGCCACTTCCTCGTATGAATGATTCTTGACTTTTTCGAGTTCGACACAGTGCGATGCTTCCCATTGGTTTATTCCTTTTGCACGCTTTAAGGGACTGAGCACTTCAAGAAAGGCAAGATGGAGGTATTACTTGTTTAAGTAATTCTCTTGACTTCGTGCAATGGATCTCTTTCGATTATCTCGTCTTGACCGCATTTTCTTAACTTCCCGATTGACTTCGAGTCGACTTCCAATCATTGGATGATTCTTCTCATCATTTCAACTTGAGACTTGGGCATTTGTCTTGAGTTGACTTGACGATACTTCACCCACCAGTATCTCACCGCACCTTCATCGAGTTCTTGTCTTCTCTTCCTTGCCACACTCAAATCGCCTTGCAATGAGTCTTCCTTCTAGTCTCTAGTTGTCTTCTTGCATGTTCATGCATAGGCGACTTGACTCACTCGACCACCTTTTATCTATTACAATGCAATTTACAACAGAAAAATGGGGTGCCAACTTTCTATTCTAAGTTTTACATGGCATTCATCAAAATCTAAAAATTAATTTCCCAACAACTATACCAGTTATTGTAGCATCAGCAGAAAAAAGTTTTTCAAAACTAAAATTGATAAAATCACACTTGTATTCAACTATGTCTCAAGAAAGATTAAACGGGTTAGCAATTTTATGTATTGAAAATAAGTGTTGGAAAATCTTGATTTTGATGATCTCATTGATGATTTTGCTTCTCAAAAATGCTAGAAGATCCAATTTTTTTAAATATTTATTTTTTTGGTCTTTGTAGGTGTTGCACTCGTTGAATATTTTAGATAATGAAAAATATGTTTACTATTGGAGCGCGAAGTTTTTTATTGTATTTTTTTATAGGGGCCCATTTTTCTCTTATCGCCAAGGGCCCCTGAAAAGTCAGGGCCGGCCCTGGATAGATGCATTTTCAAACTTTACTTTCAAGGTCGTTGGCTTGTCTTGCTTTGCAGCAAGTGATGGAGACATTTCCTCGTTTAATGATCTCTGGAGCTTTTAAGGTTCTGACACGGTTCAATGCGTCCCATTGGTTTATTTTATTTGCACGCTTCTGGGTTGAGCACTGCAGCATGTACTTATTACTAAAATAAGTAATTCCCTCGACTTGAGTGCAACGGATCCATCACAGTTAACTTTCAACAGCTGCTTTACCCCTTTTTAACTTGAGTCTTCTCCAATCATTTGGAAATGACTTGGCTGCCTGTCAGTTGACGGAAACAACTTTTTGGTACTTGACTGAGACTTGTCTTCCACACTGAGCTGTCACTCAGTTGATTCTCCACTTTGGTCTCCAGTCGACTTCTGCAATCTTCAACTTGACTGCTTCGACTCAGCTCATATATCCTATATATTACATAGTTGAAATTACAACAGAATTGGGGTGCCAACTTTCTAATCTAAGTTTTACATAACACCATCAAAATCTATATAATGAATTTCCCAACAATGTCAAATCTTAAGAAAATTCAAAAATTACACTATTCACCCATTTTCACTTTTTCAATCAATAATCACATCTAATTATAATTTTATTGAATAAAAATATTACATCAACTATTCACTATCTCTTATATTTCCAAGCACCAGTCACAAACAACCAATATTTTATCATCTCATAACTAATTACACTCCAAAAATTCATACTTTTTTTTCCAAACAACTTTTCTCTCTAAAAATAGAAATGAACTGAACACAAATTCAATCTTGCGATTGGATATATTTTCATTTTAGAAATTTCTTTCTCTTGGAGAATAATGTAAAAAATTTATTAGGGAGAATATTTTTTTTTTGAAAGTGTGAATGGATTTTAAAATGAAAATGTAATGTTAAAAGATTATGTGATATAAGAATAGTAAAATAATTATTAGATTTGACTGATAGTTACAAATATGTGTGCTGGTATTCAATGGAATTTGTGAAAAAATGTATAATATAATGATTTGATTTTTTGAAAAGTGGTTAGATGTGATTAGTGTAAGAAAAAGTGCGCGAAAAAATAAGAGTAAGTAGATAGTGGATTTTTTGAATTTTTGGTAGACAGACGCATTTTGAGATAAAATTAAAATGTTGAAAGAAGCGACGCAAATATAAATTTTTTTAGAGTGGACAATACCTCGTTCAGACAGCGTACACAAGGCCAAAATGAAGAAAGTTTAACAAAATAAAATACTCATTGAATTTATTTATTTAGCAGAAAATACTCATTGTGTTGGGGACAAAAAGAGTATTTAATTAATTAATATATAATTTATTTTATATATGTTAATTTAATATTAATTGCCAAATGAACTCTTAATAAATAAACTGGCCCAATGGTGTCCGGTGTGGCCCATAGGCCAATTTCTCCTACGCGGCCCACGAGGCTAGGAGTGACCACGGTTCTGATTTCTCATTTTGGAGGAACCGGAACCAGAACCATTGTATCTTCTGGTTCCGGTTTGGAATCTGGTTCCTCCACGGTTCCGGTATTCGAATTCGTATATTGACATTCGAATTTGAGAAATTAGAATAAAGATCCAAATAAGAATATTTATTAAGATTTACATATTATGCGAATATAAATATCATTATATTCGATTTGAGTATTCGAAAGAATATTCCAATAATATTATATATATATATATATATAATTATGAAATGACTTATATGTAATCTTTATACATATAGATACATAATTATTTATCAACTTATTAATATATAATAAGCCATGTATTCACTTATAAAAATCTAAACTAATAAAGTTCATATATAATTCTTATAGTGTATTTTTTATGGACTCGGCAGACGACAATAGTCTTTTTGTTTGTTCATATATTTGGTGATTATGTTATTTATGTTATTAATAATTTCATGACCCAAAGTTACTATTCATATTCTAGTTATTATTACAATCTAATCGGATCATGTAGGGAAAAAAAGGCTAAAGGGATGTTAGGATTTCGAATATGAATATTCAAATTGATTCGTATGTATTTGAATATATTTTCAAATAAGAATAGGAATCAATTTTATATTCGAACACTAAAAGATTACAAATAAGAATATTTTGTAAACCAGTCGAATACGGATAGAATATTTTGATATTCGACTCGATTCGATTCGTTTACATCCCTAATCATGACTACTTTCTGGAAGTTTTTTAATGTAATTAATCCAATATTTGATATGAACTAGGGGTGTAAAAGAAGCGAATCTTTTTGATTCGATTCGGTATTTGAATTCGTATATTGTCATTCGAATTCGAAAAATTAGAATACGAATTCAAATAAGAATATTTATTCTGATTCGCATAATATGCGAATAGGAATATGAATAGCATTATATTTGATTCGAGTATTCGAAAGAGTATTTGAATAATATTATAGATATATATAATTATATTTATATTTATAAAATTGCTTATAGTTATATGTAATCTTTATACATATAAGTATATAATTATTTATGTAGGTTATTAATATATAATAATCTCGTCCCTAATGTCTAGTCTTGCGTAAATTCTTCTAATTCTCTATTAATTTAGCACTATTAAAAAAATATACTTTTTTTTCGTAGATAAACGCCAAATATATACGTCATATATATTTATATATATTAACATATATATTATGTTATAAACTAAAATATTGAGGATTAAAATGCAATTAGAATACTTTTCTTGAATTCCACAACCAAACTAACCATTCCAAATTTTCGTACGTATTACTCGGCCACCACTAAAAGAAACACCAACATTGCCACGCCACGCAACCACCTTTTGATATAATGTATGTGTCCCAACTTTTAAAAATATAAATTTCATTACATATAATTAATACGTTAATATTTGTACATTTAAAATACAATTAATTTATCAAAAGTAGGGGTGGCCAAATGAAACCGAAACCGGGTTCCAAACCTGAACCGAAATTGTGGTCAACGGTTCTTAAACCGTAACCCTGGTCAATGGCTCCAAAACCGGAATCGGAACCATGTAGATCGGTTCGGTTCGGTTCCGGTTCCTTGGTCTCAAAAACCATAGAACCGCGGTTTTAACCGTTGGTGGAACCGTGATATAACCGTGATGAAACTGTTTTTTTAAGGTTAAAACCAACAATTCTTTTTTGGTAAACATATGCTAGAAGAAATGTTAAATATTTATTATAATGTTTTATATTTGTAACTGCATGAGACACGTTTTAGACCAAACGTTGTAAACGAACTACATGAACTTTAATTTTTCTATACTCTAATAGTATATATATATATAGATAATTTAATATTATTATTAATATTAAGTATAAAACTTAATTGAATATTATTGCAAGTCTTTTTCTTTCTTTTTTTTTTACTTAAATTGATAAACTATTTTAAAAAAATCAAAAAATTATCAAAAGATAAATAAACAGTTTCAATTAAAACTGCAACCGAAAACATCGAGGAACTGAGTTTCGAACCGGACCAAACTGTCGGTCCGTGTTTCAAAACCGCCGATTCCGGTTCCTTATTTTAGAGGCGGTTCCGTTTCCATGGCCAGCCCTAATAAAGAGTGGCTAGTTGTATTAAAATTATTTAAAAACATTAGTATTAGACTACCGAGAAGACAATAGTACGACAATTTTATGGGTACTTGAAATTCGGCCCACCACCACCACCACCTAAAACTTTTCTTTCATGTAGACCACATAATATATTGTTGCCCAACACATTAAATAATATATTCATATTTTACCTGCTAATCAAGTAACCCCAACATTTCCTTTAAAATAATTATGAATTCCAAAATAAGAATTTCCACTCCCATTTATAAGATAATTAATTAATTCAAATGACAACAATACCCCTACTCTCCATCAAATTTACAACAAAGCACACCCAGCCGTCGCCCGGCCAACCCCATTACAGAGAATTAATCAACTCAAAACTACCCGAAACGCCATCACCAAATCGAAAATTTCCAGATCTTCGATTTTTTCTTCAAACCTTGAGAAGTTTCGCAGCTCTAACCACCGGATTTTCTTTTGCAATCGCCTCCCGGCCAGCCGCTTTGTAATCGTAGCTGCAATCGTGTCGATCTGAGTACCTGTGCTCCGAACAGAACACATCTCCGCATCTGCACCGGAAACCAACCAAACCGACTCTCTTCCTGCAACCCGACCCGGAACAACGGGTCGCCTCCCTCGGTCTCTTCAAAGCCACCCGATTTTCGACAGCGTTGACCAGATCGGGCGAGCTCGCGGAGCTGGTTCTCCGGTCACACGCCCCCGGAAGCTTCGGATCTGAGATATCCGGCGATCTGTTCGCTGGAATCTGTGGCGGAGGTGCCGAAATCGGCTGCGGCGGGGTGCATATCGGTAAGTTTTCGGGGACCTTGAGCTCCGTTTCTTCTTTCTCTCTCTTTTGGGCCATAGTTTCTGGTTTGTTTCAACTATTTTTCTTGTTAGCAATTGGGAAGAGAGGAGAGAGGAGAAGAGGCGTTTCCGTGTGAAAAAAGCAGAAATGAAAATGAGTGGAAATGTGGAATTGGGGGAAGGGGAATGAAATGGAAATGGGGAATCTGTGGGTTATATTTACGATTTGGGATAAAATATGGGGCGATTATTTTAAAGATGTTGGAATATTGTGGGGCTTGTTGGAACGCGTATGGGCATCAGGAGTTTTAGCCATTTGTAATGACATTATTGCCCTTCTTGCTTGCCTTTTTGGTCTTTTATCCCCTGAATTTATTTTGGTGCCAAATAACATTGGACGTACCCCGGGCCACCCACAGAACTTCACAAGCCTAATATTGTTGACCCGAACTTCACAAGCCTAACTGATTTTATCACAAATGTAATTGTACCAATTTTTTAAATAATCACTAATTGGTTTTTGTTTTATTTTATAATATATATTTTTTAATAAACACTTTACGTGAATGTTACATGTTTGTAAATTAAAATAGAGAGTCCGACTTGCCTTATGCTCGTCAATTTACTTAAACTCAATCAGATTAGATACCAGAAAATCTATAAAGTTTCCAAAATTGTGTTTGATTTGATTAATTAATTAATATATTTAAATTATTTGTTAATTTACAAAAAAATATAATATATAATCAATTCAATATATTTTTTTTTCTTTTTGCTTTTTTCTGCCTCAAAATATTTTTTGGAGGAAAAAATTTATTTTCATTAAATTAGGTAAAAATATAATATTCATTATGAATAAAATAAAAATTTTTTATAAAATTATTTGTTAATTTAATTTTTTAATTTACAGAATATATTTAAATTATTTGTTAATTTACAAAATATAATAATTTAAATATTTTTGAAATAAAGTTTAATTTAATAAAAAATTTTTGATTAACAAAATTTTTAAAATTTATTAACATTATTCTTATTTTTCAAGAAATTTTTAAAAAAGTCGTATAAAAACTTTGAATTATAAAAAAAAAACAGTAAATGTAAATTTTAAAAAACTGTACAATAACTATTTTTACAAAAAATCTCATATTTTATTATAATTTTTCTCTTTAATTGTAAATATAAAATGTTATTTATACAATTAAATAATTTATAATTTAAACATATGATATAAATAATTTTTTATTTTATAATTTCGAATAATTTCTCCAAAAAATATCTTAAATTTTATTAACATTATTTTTGTTTTTCATGGATTTTTTAAAATTATTTTTCCGTTTTATTATTTTTGTTTTTCATGGATTTTTTAAAATTATTTTTCGTTTTTCAAATTAACAAATTAAATATATTCCAAATTATTTTTATTTTATTTTTAAAATTTATCAAAATAATATGTTTCGATGTCACATCAACAAAAACAATTCATATTAAAAAAAATTCCACATAGATTGTTACCCGCAATAAAAGGCATTCGACTAAAAATCCGAATTTTTGCCACTTAGTGGACCAATTTCAAAATTTTTTAAAAGTATCGAGTGATTTGATCTATATTTCTTGCGTGCAAATTATCGCATCATGATATATGTGGTTTTAGATCGGCTTTTTATTATGTCTACGAATTAATCCCAAAGAAGTTTTTAAAATCATAAAAGATGGGTGTGCTACTTTTTGTCTTTAAGGGAGGTTTTGGATTGATATTTGACCTTTTTTCAATTGGAGCATTCCCTTACAATGAATGGAGGTAAATTGAGACACCAATTTTGACGAACTTATTTCTTGGGACAACTAATATTAGAACTTGTTTAATTTAGTGATAAACAGGTGTCACGTTAGAAAAATTTAATTAAATACTCGTGCTATAATATTGCAATTGGCTTTCTTACAATGATGTCACAACCTCAATGTCCAGGCATGCTAAATTTATTGAGCAATTTTTAAACGTAATGGGGCTCAAATTAGTTTTATGTAATCAGTATTATTGATGTATGACGAATTTTGTATATTATATAAATAATTTTAATCATTTTGAGATACCCAATAATCCAAATTAATATGTTTATGTATTTGCTGTGCAGCCATTTTTGAATTGAATAGGTTATAGATGTGAGTTTATGGGTGTCACATGATCACATCTAGCTTTGCCATTTGGTTTATTTATTAAGTTTTACTAGTTTTCTTGTTGATACCGTCTTTGATGGTTTTATGAAATGCTATTAAAAAAAAAAGTACTCGCATATATAGTTGGATTTAAGTATTGTGCTTGTCTTAAATATTTTGAGTAGTTACGAGTTTATTTGCTAAATAAGATTTCATCCATTAAAAGAAGACTTTCTTCCTAAGATGATAATAGGGCGGGTCGAGACGGGTATCTAAAGTCTAGAGATGGGGCAGGGAGACCCATCCTGTCCCAAATTAAATAAAATTAAATACAAAAAAAAATAAAAAGGAAAAAATATATAATTATAATATATTTTATAAAATATTCTTTATAAAAGTTGTTATTATCACTTTGTGAATGCTAGATATAATATTTATAGATAAAAACTATATTACAAATATATTATATATGCAAAATATATATATAAAAATATAAAAAAAAAAATTGTTATGCGGGTGTAAGTGCTACCTAGCCCCGCCTCGCCCCACCGCGGGTGACAGGCAGGGCGATCCAAATAGGTCAGGACGAGGCGAGGCGAGGCGAGGAGAGACGCGGCGGTTACTCATGGGTCGGGGCAAAATTGTCATCCTATAATTCTTCCTACAGGCTACAATAAATCGGTCAATGCAATGACTATTTTTGTATAGTAATAAAAATATATATAGTCACTTATTAATTATTTTATTACTATCGAATAATATAACAAGTACTAATCACATCGAAATTATTAAAAAATGTTTTTTTTTTAAAACAGTATGATAATTAGTCAACAGAGTAAAGAATTGTACTTTAATTTATATAATATACAAAGGAAACAATTTTTTCAGGACAAATTAAATGTGTAATTATTTTAGCTATCTTTAATATTATTTATCATTCTCTAAATTTATCTCTCTCAAATTGGAATCCTTGTACTCTATTTTCCTTATCATATCAATTTAATAATCATATGTATAAACTATAGATTAACCTTACTTAATTTTGTGATACGGTAGCTCATTGTATGAAAGCTGCTAGTTATGTAGAATTGTGAAAATATATATTTTAGATTGACCATTTCTGTTTCATTCATATTTGAATTATTTTCATTCCTTCTCTTTACCATTGGATGTCATTTACATATATATTTAGAAAGATCTATTTTATATGAACATTTTTGTGTTTTGAGTACATGATTAAAAATTAAACCATTTTGTTTTATGTATTTCTTCATAAAAGTATTTCAATTTTGCGTTCATACTCATTAAGATCTATGAAAAAAGATTTTACATAAGATATTTTGGGAATACCATCATCGGAAGTTGAGTGACCCTTGCTAAAGTTTGATCGGGATAATAAGCTATAATTTTATATTAAAACTACAATTATATAAGTTATGTATATGTCTCAAAAATCAAATGTCTCTTTAGTCTAACTGTTATATATGTTTGGACTTTAAATTTTAGTGCGCATAGTACTATAATAATAATAATTTTCTAATTCGAAATATTATAATTTTTTATTTTAGAACTTAAACATTTTATTATTCCTTTATCTTTTGTTTTTCATTGTAATCCATATTCAAAACGTAACAAAGTGGTTGAGGAAAAGGTTCTGATTTTTTCAAAATGTTTTCCTTGCCCCAGAATGCAAAATATGTTTGGAGATTAAAATTTGAAAAACAAGCTTTGTATTTCTTATAAACTTATCTTTCTTATTTCAATTAAATAACCATACATATATCTTAATATTCTCACACTAACTACAATAAAAAAATATTACCAAAATACTTGCAATTTATAAATATCTTTCAAAATATATAACATCATTATTATTCAAAAAATAACCATATAAATACTTTTCAATTCCACAACTTAATATACAATCTCCCTAAATTAAATAGGTTGCCTAACACCAAATAAAGCCCATCTGTTTGTCATATGCGATGGCTGGCTGTGTTGAACTCTTCAAATCCAATTGGTTTGACTTGTGCTCTTCTCCTATTCGTCCCGGACCTACTTTTATATGGGAATCATTGTCCTTGTGAAAAGGATGCAACAAAATGTTTTCCCTATTAATTCATGAATTTGAGATTATTTTTCTTTCTTTTTTTCTTATTCAATGTGAAATGATAGGACAAGCTATAGGCCCAACCAAACAAAATGGGAGAGTTTCCCGGAATTAATCAACGACTTTGACATTTTCCTTACTATTCCTTGAATTTGAGATTTTTTTTTGTTATTCAATGTGAAATGATAGGATAAGCCATAGGCTCGATCCAATAGAATTGGAACTGGGAGAGGAACCGAAACTGGAGCCATGGTCAACAATTCCTGGAACCGTTGACTGGTTCCTGGTCCCGTAACAGGAAGGAACCAGCCTCTGCCGGTTCCCATTCCAACGGTAGCATTTTTAAAAAGTTTTGAATGGCCCTTATTTTAGGACCGTTGTAGATCAACAATCCAGATTCTTGGACCGCTGATGAACGGTCCAAAATCAGATTTTTTTTCATTTTTTTTGTTTTGTAATATTTTTCTATAAATACTCCCCCACCCTCCTTCATTTTTTACACAACAATCTCAATATCTTTCTAATCTCTATATCTCTCTTGTTATTTAAGGCTAAGAAATTGCTCAAATTTGTCTTTAGTTTATTATTTATATTTTTCTACTTTTCCCCCATGGGGAAGGAGATGGGGAATTTTTTCTCCCCGTCGGTGGGGACGGAAATGGGGATCGTACTCCCCGCCCCGCGGGGATACCCACCTCGCGCAGGGACCCGAGGTATTGTGTATAGATATATATATATATATATATATATATAAAATAACCAAGTCCCTTGTAAATAGTAATCCAAAATATTTCCCGCCTAAAACAACTTTCTAGAATTAGTAAAATATAATTACAACATTTAACATTAATTTTAGTAATTAGTAAATTAATTCTGGAAATTCTATATGTAACATATAATAACAAAGCATTATATAAAACTGAACTTTCCAAGTCTGTGTGTACTGCATTAATTGTTATTTTGTCCTTTTGTTTTTATTTTGTAAAATTTAATAACTTTCTTGTTTTTGATCCAATTTTTACGTATAATATATCAAATTGATCGTCTTTTTACGGTCATCAGTTTGACACTCATATTACATATATAAAATGATAGAATATGTTTCCCTATTAATCAATATAATAATACAAAAATCCTGGATGTTCAGATTCGAGCAGTGTTGTAAGTTAATGTTGTAACACTGAAGCATACGACACACTCACACAGCGGAAAGAGAATATAACACTAGGATTTTTAACGTGCTTAGATTCCTCAATCTTAATGCACGAGGCCACGCCCAGAGAAGAAACAATCCAATATTAGAAAAGCAAAGCTTATTACAAATACGACTGGATTTACGAATAACATAAAGACTCCCTATTTATAAATTCACCAACACTCGTATTCGACTAATCTCTTGATTGATTCCTTCACAATCACAACCTTGTTGGAATCCCTCCAACTTCAAATCCCTTGAATGGTTGAGACGATCCACGCCGTAGATCTTCACCTTCTTCTCCCAAAGAGTAGAAAAATGGAATAAGTGATTTCTTGAAGAAGAATTTATGAAGCTCGAAATGTTTTTCTGGATATCTTCTTCAAAGAGCTGAGCTCTCCTTTTATAGTGAACAAAAACGATCCTCTGTGGCTGAAATCAAGTGATTTCCTGATTCCCAGATGGAGGTTACAAGTTACAACCTAAAAAAAGAAGGCAACAAGAAATAATCCTTTCCTTATTGGTGAGAACAAATACATAAGGAAAGTGATTAAATGACAATAATATGGGCTGAATCAATCTAGATAAGACATCCAAGATTATCAGCAACCTTCTCATTATAGAAAATATGCCATAAACAAGAAGCATAAAATCTGACATAAAATCCGCTCAGATTATGTGCTAACAGTATTGCGTCACAGAGTTACAACACCAAAACTCGCACTGTGCACAAAGACCAAATTTTCCAAATATGGAAACATTAACAATCTCCCCCTTTGGTACTTTTGGTCAAAACATACTTTACAGGATTAAATCATAATAAAGCATCTAGTGATGCAACCCCATTGTCAGTCAACATTTGTCGCATCCACAACATTTGAGAACAAAAGCTCCCAATGCATATATATTCAGACTCAACAGTGGATAGCGATACGCAACTTTGTTTCTTACTGTACCATGAAACATTGTTACCAAGGTAGACACATCCTCCAGGAGTGCTCTTTCGGTCATCGACATCACCTGTCAAATCAACATCACAACTTAGTCAAGTTAGTGTTAACATCAGATAAATAGAATATACCAGGTTTAGTAGTCCCATTCACATATCTAATGATTCTCATATTCAATTTAGGGACTCCAACTACAGCTCCTATTTTGATCAGATTATGCATGCCACGAAAATTCAAGTCACCCATTTTCTGATGCCATATTTCAGATTCACACAGAGTAGTGTTATGACACTCAGTGTTGTAAAACTAGAGCTGTTCTTGCAATAAATAACAGTTAGCGGAGGACCTATTTCCCTTCGGAATACAATTGTCAGAATTATCAAAGACATTGCAAACATTCTTATCAAATTTGATACATAAATCATCATCACACAACTGGCTAATGCTAATAAGATTAGCTTTCAAGCCTTCAGCATACATGACATTTTTAAAATGGGGAAGTCCTACAACATTTAACGTTCATTTTCCCAAAACCTTTCCTTTAGCATCATCACCAAAAGTGACCAATCCATTTTCATGTTTTTCAAAATCAGTGAGTTTTTCCAATTCTCCAGTCATATGACGAGAACACCCACTGTCAAAAAACCATGATTCAGTCACATTAGCTTTTAAAGATGTGTGAACAACATTACAAGAAAACTCATTTTTCCTAACCCAGATTTTCTTGGGTTTGTTGGATAAATCAACTTTAAAACAAGGAGTGTTTGTTTGGTGATATTTGAACACATGAGATTGCACTCTGCCTTGCCTACAGTATTTCTGAAGACGATAACACTTAGGTCTTATATGGCCAGGACGATTGCAATAGTGACAAATAGGAACAAATCCATTTCTTTTTCTAACATGATTAGATGAAGTTCCTTATTTAACAAAAGCACTTTTTGAATGTTTATCCTTTTTAGCAAAGTTTTTGTTAGAAGAAATACCAAATCCAATACCTACACGATCTTGATGGATCTTTCCTTGAGATAGAATTTCATCCAATCTCCCGTTACCAGTGTTCAATTTTTGACAGACACCATCATCTCATTGAGTTCTTTCTTTACTCTGACAAATTCTTCTTTTCTTTCTGTTGCTAGCCTTTCAAACTTAATTACCTCTCCTTTGAGTGAGTCTTTTTCAGCAGTAAGACACACTACTTTCTTTTCCAGGTTCTCATTTGTCTTGGAGACAATCAAGCATTTTTCAATCATATTTTGATAAACTCTCCTTAGTTCTTCATTCCTTGAATCTTCATCAACTTCAGAGTCATCCTCAGAGTATCATTACTTGAGTTGTTTTCCTCTCCAGGAATCATAGAGTTTAGACATATTTCAACAAAAGGAAAGTTAGGGTCATACCTGCTTGGTGTTGTAACACCAGAAATAGCACTGGGGTGCGTTTCATTACAACCAACCTCTTTGTCAATGAAGGTGAATGCAACATGATTACTCACATTTTCTTCTTCATCATCATTTGGTTCTTCGTTACTCCATGAGGTGGTGAATGATTTCTCATTCTCTTTTCGAGTATTTGCATATTCAACCTGGATGTGTCCAAAGCCATCACATTCTCTGCATTGAATCCTTTTGCTTTTATTTGAGGATTTGCTTCTTTTATTCTTTTGCTCCATAGATTTTTAAAAACTGTCAAGGAGTTGAGGGCGTGAAACCAAACTTTCTTCATAAACACAAGACATGTTAGCAACAAATATAAAACACGATCTCACTAATAAGAATTAGTGTTAGGCTCTTGATGCCAATTGATAGAATATTGTGCCCTATTAATAAATATATTAATACAAAAACCCTGGATGTTTAGATTCGAGCAGTGTTGTAAGTTAATGTTGTAACACTGAAGCATACGACACACTCAAACAGCGGAAACAGAAAATAACATTAGGATTTTTAACGTGCTTAGATTCCTCAATCTTAATGCATGAGGCCACGCCCAGAGAAGAAACAATCCAATATTATAAAAGCAAAGCTTATTACAAATACGATTGGATTTACGAAAAGACTCCCTCTTTATAAATTCACCAACACTCGTATTCGACTAATCTCTTGATTGATTCATCCACAATCTCAACCTTGTTGGAATCCCTCCAACTTCAAATCCCTTGAACGGTTGAGACGATCCACGCCGTAGATCTTCACATTCTTCTCCCGAAGAGTAGAAGAATGGAACAAGTGATTTCTTGAATCCATGGCATCTTGATCTTCTTCATGGAGCTCGATTTTTCTCTTTTCCCAGAAATTACGAAATCTCGTGATTCTCCTATCCCTGCTCCTAGGGTTTTACCAAGGGTTTCCCCAAACCCTAATTCTGCATCTCTTGATCCTCCTACACAAACGTTTCAAACCGCTACAAGAATTGATCAAGAAAATCAAGATCTGTTACATTCTACATGTTTTCCTCAAGTTTTAGATCATCCTGTGGATCATGCTTTCAAGATTCTCAAGAACCATCCAAGAACGGATCCAGATTTTCAAGAAACGACTGTGAAGAAATCTTTTGCAAATACGGTGCACTACGGGGAGGATACAATTTCAGTTAAGAAAGGAGATTTTTATTCTGTAACGATAGATGAAGGGATTTATCATCATCGTACAACGGAGTTACGAGATTCATTAATCGGATGACTCATACTTCCAAAAGGGGCAAAACCATGCACATTAGAGACGCTCAAATCGAAATTGCATGCCGTTTGGAGAATTCAACATGCTTGGCGATTGGTACCACTAGGTAAGGGTTATTTTAGTTTACAATTTAATGATATAGCTGACCGTAATCGCGCTTTCGTTAAAGCTTCATGGAATTTGAATCCGGGTACAATCCACATCACTAATTGGATCCCGGATTTTAATCCTTATAAAATTAATACTTCTCTGGCACAAGTTTGGGTTCGGATTTATGAACTAAGTATCGAGTATTGGCATCCCTCTTTGATTACGAAGATTGCAAGTGTGATAGGTACTCCGATCCAAATTGATGGTCGTTCGTTATCCGGGGAGGTGGGATATTTTGTTCGAGTGTTAGTTGAACTTGATTTAAATAAATCTCTTCAGGAATTTATTATGGTTGAAAGGGTGGGACATTGCTCTGTTGTTTCGATCAGTTATGAGAATTTGCCGGATTTTTGCGTTAATTGTCGGATTGTTGGGCATCATATTACGAATTGTCGCCATCAAGATGAGACAAAAAGAGCTGACATTGTTCAAACTGATAAGAGCCTGGTTCATGGACGATCTATCATTAGAACGGGGAATCGTGATAAGATTCCGGCTAACAAGGGTAAGGAAGTAGTTTCGGAAACTTGGGTTCAAGTTAATCCCCGGAAAGCCCGTTCTGTGGAGAGGAGTATTGGCCCTAATGAGGGTGGACCATCCACTTCGTCTTTTTACGGTCATCAGTTTGACACCCATATTACATATATAAAATGATAGAATATGTTTCCCTATTAATCAATATAATATTACAAAAATCCTGGATGTTCAGATTCGAGCAGTGTTGTAAGTTAATGTTGTAACACTGAAGCATACGACACACTCACACAGCGGAAAGAGAATATAACACTAGGATTTTTAACGTGCTTAGATTCCTCAATCTTAATGCACGAGGCCACGCCTAGAGAAGAAAAACAATCCAATATTATAAAAGCAAAGCTTATTACAATACGATTGGATTTACGAAAAAGACTCCTCTTTATAAATTCACCAACACTCGTATTCGACTAATCTCTTGATTGATTCATCCACAATCTCAACCTTGTTGGAATCCCTCCAACTTCAAATCCCTTGAACGGTTGAGACGATCCACGCCGTAGATCTTCACATTCTTCTCCCGAAGAGTAGAAGAATGGAACAAGTGATTTCTTGAATCCATGGCATCTTGATCTTCTTCATGGAGCTCGATTTTTCTCTTTTCCCAGAAATTACGAAATCTCGTGATTCTCCTATCCCTGCTCCTAGGGTTTTACCAAGGGTTTCCCCAAACCCTAATTCTGCATCTCTTGATCCTCCTACACAAACGTTTCAAACCGCTACAAGAATTGATCAAGAAAATCAAGATCTGTTACATTCTACATGTTTTCCTCAAGTTTTAGATCATCCTGTGGATCATGCTTTCAAGATTCTCAAGAACCATCCAAGAACGGATCCAGATTTTCAAGAAACGACTTTGAAGAAATCTTTTGCAAATACGGTGCACTACGGGGAGGATACAATTTCAGTTAAGAAAGGAGATTTTTATTCTGTAACGATAGATGAAGGGATTTATCATCATCGTACAACGGAGTTACGAGATTCATTAATCGGACGACTCATACTTCCAAAAGGGGCAAAACCATGCACATTAGAGACGCTCAAATCGAAATTGCATGCCGTTTGGAGAATTCAACATGCTTGGCGATTGGTACCACTAGGTAAGGGTTATTTTAGTTTACAATTTAATGATATAGCTGACCGTAATCGTGCTTTCGTTAAAGCTTCATGGAATTTGAATCCGGGTACAATCCACATCACTAATCGGATCCCTGGATTTTAATCCTTATAAAATTAATACTTCTCCGCACAAGTTTGGGTTCGGTTTATGAACTAAGTATCGGTATTGGCATCCCTCTTTGATTACGAAGATTGCAAGTGTGATAGGTACTCGATCCAAATTGATGGTCGTTCGTTATCCGGGAGGTGGGATATTTTGTTCGAGTGTTAGTTGAACTTGATTTAAATAAATCTCTTCGAGAATTTATTATGGTTGAAAGGGTGGACATTGCTCATTGTTTTGATCAATTATGAGAATTTGCCGGATTTTTGCGTTAATTGTTGGATTGTTGGGCATCATATTACGAATTGTCGCCATCAAGATGAGACAAAAAGAGTGACATTGTTCAAACCGATAAGAGCCTGGTTCATGGACGATCTATCATTAGAATGGGAATCGTGATAAGATTCCTGCTAACAAGGGTAAGGAAGTAGTTTCGGAAACTTGGGTTCAAGTTAATCCCCGGAAAGCCCGTTTCGTGGAGAGGAGTATTGGCCCTAATGAGGTGGACCATCCACTTTGGGTATTCAAACACAAATTTTTTTAACATGTTGGGTGACACATCGAGGATTTGCATATATAAAATGAGCCCTATGTCCATGCGGATTAATCAATATAATGCAAATCCTGATAGATATGGTTCTTTATCAACCACCGCAGAATAGAGTTGTAAGTTAATGTTCATGAGGACACGATGAGCGCACCAAATTTAGATGAAAAGAGAGGATATCCACACCATGGAAGTTTTTAATGATTATGTCCTTAGCTCTAACGATCGCTTAGATTCATCAACACTCGTTGAATGCACGAGGATATGCTAGATGAAGAAGAACATGAATCGGAAGCTTTAAAGACCAAGCTAAACTCTTCAACTACTCCACTTGTTATTCACTCATGTGCTTCTCGAATAACTATGAATGCTTTTATAAATTCACCAACACTGGATCCTCGGCCGAATTCCACAAGCTACATCGGACCTTGATGATACTTCACAAAAATACAAATGACAATATCACTCGAAAATCCTCCAACATAAATCCCTTCATTTAAATTGCGCCATTAAGTTATTTTATTGTTTATTCCCCAGATCTTTGCATTGTTTTTCCTTTGCTACCGATCGAAAGAGTAGAAAACATTTTTCCTTTTTTTATATATTTTCATTTATTTAAAAAAGTAGAAGAACTTATGAAGCTCGAAATGTTTTTCTGGATATCTTCTTCAAAGAGCTGGGCTCTTCTTTTATAGTGAACAAAACCGATCCTCTGTGGCTGAAATCAAGTAATTTCCTGATTCCCAGATGGAGGTTACAACCTAAAAAAAGAAGACAACAAGAAATAATCCTTTCCTTATTGGTGAGAACAAATACATAAGAAAAGTGATTAAATGGCAATAATATGCGCTGAATTAATCTAGATAAGACATCCAAGATTATCAGCAACCTTCTCATTATAGAAAATATGCCATAAACAAGAAGTATAAAATTTGGCATAAAATCCGCCTAGATTGTGTGCCAACAGTGTTGCGTCACAGAGTTACAACACCAAAACTCGCACTGTGCACAAAGACCAAATTTGCCAAATATGGAAACATTAACATAAAATAAAAAATAAGCATAAAAAATAAAAAATATAAGATAAATTTACTAAAAATCTTATTTTCTAATGGGCTACAATCATTGAGCTATTGAACATCATTTGAGTTGTTATCTGGGTTTAGCCCATTTTCTCATAACTACATAAATTGTCTTTAAAATTATTAAATTCAATTAAAAATATTTATTTTAATTGAAAAATTATATCATAATATGTATCCAAATATTATATATATATATACATATTGTCACTCCCCAAAACAGAAGTCATGACACAATTTACCAACCTTATACCGGTTTACCAAGCCGGCCTAATAATCCTCCAACATACATCAATAGTAACGATAAAATCCCAATTAAGTATAAATAAGCGCATAACTAAGTCAGAGTATGGTTGCAGCGGAATCCAAAGAAAATATCATGCAATATAATAATCGTACCTCAGGGTCCTACGCCCTGCTATTACATCACATAAGTTCAAAGTCTAAACCATTACAATTAAAAATCCATCGTCTTATCAAATCCACATTACAATACAGAAACTAGACTACGTCTTTGAAGTCATCGCCACCAGCGCCCTGATACGGTTCTGCATCTTCTAGTTGATAAAATAGGTGGGGTGAGACAAAAATTCTCAGTGGGTGGGTGCCAGTGGGTGGCTCGTTTTTATGCACAAAAAATAGTTTTATGAAAATCAATGCATGAGATTGCATATGACATTGTCTCATTATTTGTATAAAGATTTCCATTAACCATTATATTATTTGTCAGAATCAGTTAAACATTATTATTGTCTTATTAAATTTGCTTCCACTTTCAATTGGATAAGGCCGTATCCAATATCCCACTTCACTTGGATAGGACCGTAGCAGGTATCCCACTTAATTTGGATAAGGCCGTAGCCAATATTCCACTTCACTTAGATAGGGCCATCACTGGTATCCCACTTAATTTGGATAAGGCCATAGTCAATATCCCACTTCACTTGGATAGGGCCGTAGCCGGTATCCCACATAATTTGGATAAGACCGTAGCCAATATCCCACTTCACTTGGATAGGGACGTAACTGTTATCCCACTTTAAATTTTCACTTTACTTTTCACTTTCATTCTCATTTGCACTTCCACTTATCATGTCACTTCACGTTTCTCTTCACATTTCACTTTAAATTTCAATTCACTTCACATTTCACTTCAAATTTCACTTCACTTCACATTTCACTTCAAATTTCACTTCACTTCAAATTTCACTTCACTTTTGATTCCACTTTATGTTTCACTTAAATTTTTCACTTCAAAATTTCTCTTCCAATTACTCTTTTAACTTGTATAATTTTGCTCGTTCGGAAAATTTGATAAAATCAGTTAGCAAGTCCGGGGTGATCTTGGTCACACAATATCCGACATTTGTTAAATAAATAAAAAACTTGCGGTCTAGCTATCAGGCGGATAATCTAGCCGGTTTTAATATTTGGTTCGGTGCACTAAATTCAAGCTTGATATTATTGTTAGATAAATATGAAAATATCTTTTCAAATATTTATAAGGTAACCGAGTTAGAAAATATCAATTTCGAGATCCTTAGCAAATTTAAAAAATAAAAATCATTTTTACTTAGGAGAATATTTTCTTACCGGGTTCTAAAATTCGATAAGTTTCAATTCCGACAAGGAATGGGTAAGGTCAGTTTCAAAAATTTATAATTTTCCAGAGGGGTATGTTTTTTAGAAACTCGGGACAGTTTTTATAAGATTTGCAAATTCGCCCTCTAGTTTCCAAAAATTGCGGTTTTTGACTTGATATTTTAAAATTAGGAACTCTTAAATCGGGAAGGGTTTTGAGGTGATTCCAATTTTAAAATACTTTTTTAGACAATATTAAGTTGTGGTTAAAGCAGTTTTGGAAAATTCGAAAGTTAGGTACCTCATTTTTGAAAATTACAAATTTAGCCCAAAAGTGATTTTTACAGAGCCTTGGGTCCAATATTTCGAATTTTCAGAGGCGGCCTTCACATTTTTCATATTTATACTTTTGGCCATATATTTCACAATAATTGTAAAAATAACTCAAGCTTCAATTTTCTTGTACAAGTTACAAGTCCAGAATTCCAATAATATATAAAAACTCATATTAAACATTTCTAAAATATATTTGAATATTCATAGCATCATAAATCATAAAAGCGTAATGATGAACAATTTTATCAACATTTCATGCAAGAAAGAATATCGTACTCATCTTTTTTTTATTTTCTCAAAATTTCATTAAAACATAAATCTCATAAATACTTGCTTTAATTCATAAAATATCATATTATCACATGAGCATGCATTTTTATGCAATAGTAGAAAGAATGATGCATTTTTGTAGAAATATTTTTCACCCACCTCGTAGTAATTTTTTCGGGTTGTGGTTAAAATGAAGATCTTCTCAAGAATCCAAGCTCTTAGTCCTAATACTCAAAGTTCAGCCCCTAAATGTCACCATATCCATATTTTGGTGTTAAAATTGAGGTCTTAAGTCCAAGGAAAATATCTAAGAAAAATTGGGTTAATTCTTACCTTAATATCCTTAAGTACTCTCCAAAAATGAATTTCTTTCTTCAAGCTTCTAACCTCAACTTGAACTTGTATAGGTCATCCCCTAAGCTTCCAAAAATTCAAATCCTTGAGTCAAAAATTAATTCCTCAAGTTGTCAAGAAGTAAAATACTAAAACCACAATTTCTCACCTTAAATGTGTGTTGTCTTGAATTTCTTCTTCAAGCTTGGAGTCAAGTCTAGGTCTCTTAATTCCTCAAGAAAAAAATTCTCTAGGACTACCTCAACAAGAAGGATTCATCAAGTTAGAATTTGGAGGTATATGTTTGAAGTTTCAAGAAGATAAAATGAAGATGAAAGAAAAAAAATTCTCACCTTGTTTCTTGAAATTTTCGGTCCTATTGGAAGAAATGAGAGAAAATTTTGTGTGTTTTTGTCTAAGTATGGAAATGAGAGAGTGTTGGGAGAGTTTGAATAATGTTAAGATGAAAATGAAATTTGATCCCCTATCTTAACTTATGGCCGAAGTGTAGGATATTTTTCCTTTTTTGTTTAATAAAGGGGCTTAATCTTGTTGGAGATTAAAATAAAAGTGTATTCTCCCAAAAAGAGAGCTAGGGCCGAAAGTTCATTAGTTTAGGGAAATCATTTTTGTTTTGATTTTCTTTTTAATTATTGTAGTAAAGTTGTTGGGAGGAAAAGAAAGTAGATTCCCCCCTATGGCCGAAATGGTGTATGTTGTAGGATGGAAAATTTTGTCTTCTTGTTTTATTAAAGTTGAGGGAAAAGATAAAATGTATAACTATATATAAATGTATAGGAGGATAAAATAATGATGTGAAATAACAATAATGTGTACATTTCAATATAAATTGGAAGTTGTTTGGATGTATTATAAAAAATAAAGTAGAATATTTGTATAAGGATTGCAATGTACTCTTAAATTATCAAGGGGTCCAATATTTCTAAAGTCATCTATAGTTGATCAAGAATTAATACTTGAAGAAGAATATAACCGGTATGCTCGAAATAGGGAAAGAGTAATCGTCGTTGGAAGAAATAAATAATTAAGTGTCATATTTCATTTATAATAGATATTGTGACACTTAGCCAAAATTTTGACACTATACATCATCGTAGAATATGTTGAAAAAAAACATCAGGGCCCACACATATATCCATAGATAGCATTATATATATTTATGTAATAATAAATTAAATTTTCATTTCAAATAAATTTGTAATAGTGTTTTATATATAGAAAATTATTTTAATATTTATTAACGTACTTTTTATGTTAATAGAAATTATTTTTGTATTTATCAACATATTTTGATATTCAACTTGAAAAGTTGTATATTTGAACTATTAGACATGAATTTGTTTGTTTGATACTTTTTTTTATCACATCTGTGTATATATAAAAATAGAATAATTTTTTACATTTTTTAATATTTTATTTTTCCCTAAAACTGTGCTACCAAATATAAAATATGATTTTTTTTATATATATAATAAGAAATCCACTTATTAATAGTATCTCAAAAAATTTCCCACCTAAATCACCCTCTAATAATAGTAAAAATATAACTACAATAAGTAACGTCAAATTTGGTAGTTAGTGAAGTAATACTTGGAAATATATAATTAAAAATCAGACCAACATTTATAGGCTCTCAGTCAAAGTAATTTCGTTAAGATATTAATCTTTAATTACAACTATTGGAACAAGTATTTTATTATGATAAATTTATGATCTATTTTCTTACACTCCTCAATCAAGGCTTAAGCCTTTTCTTGGGGTCGGGCTTACAACTTTGAATATTTGATTGACTGTAATCTAATTTTGCCAATACAAAAATCAACCATTGTATACTTTATGTCGAGAATTCTTTAAACCTATTGTTGACGAGTTTTTAATTTACAGTAAAGATGTGTAATTATGGTATTTTAGATATACAAAACTTTCAAAATTATAATATATAAATATTTACAATAAGGAAAATTTAATATACATGTTGATATTATGTTTTATTAAACTGATCGAATAATAATATATCATCTTCTCAAGAACTAAATTGAATTACTGTAAAAGATGCATAATGAAATCTCTAATCAAAAGTAAAAAAAAAATATATAAAAATACAAAATTACTACACCAATGAACATTGAATTATTCAAGAAACAAAAATATCCCAAAGCAAATATCAGAAAGTAAAATCTTGTAATAATGTTAAAAAAACATAGCAAATATTGAGAATAATCAGAAAGTAAATTCTCATTAGTTCTTCTATAAAGAACTCAATTTTCAGTCATGGTCAATTAAATGTTGTTGTTTCATGAATCACATATCGTAAGAGTTTGAAAATAATAGTTTGTGACAACGATAAAACAAAATAAAACAAACGAATAATTTTGTTTGTAAAGAAGTATTCCAAAATTTATAATTTTGAAATTTAGTATTTAACTTGATCATATTTGTTTGAAGTTTGTATTGTAGGTTTTTATATTCATTAGCATTACAACTCTTATATGGATGCAATTAGCGTGCCTTGACACAACACACCTGTGCATTGCACGGGCAAAAGACTAGTAATATTTTGAATATAAATAATATATTATAAATATGTCCATATTACATATAATAAAATGACAAAATCTTTAATTTAGTTCATTAATTTTGTATAATGAGTGTTTTATTAGTTTGTTTTTGTATAATTTATATTTTTTAAAAATTTAAAATGATTAAAAAAATTAATAATATTAGTTTTTTGCAAAAAAATAAATAAATTAAAATGGGGGCGGGGATGGGGATTCCCTCTGACCGCGGGGACGAGGATGGGGATCGCTCCCCGCCCTCACTCCGCCTCGTTGACATCCCTAATTCCAACTCCAACAAGTGGTATGAAGACTCGAGCTTCTAAATTTGACATGTTTATTAAATATTTCAACAAAGTCAAGCTTCCAATCGATGAAATCCGAGCAAAATACAAATATTGTGAGATAATTACCATTTGTTTTTAAAAAAATTCGTTTTTATTAATTAGGTAAGTTACTTATATTTTTTCTTCTTAATTATTATGCTTTTTATAAATTTCAACAAGGTGGTGGGCATGGATCTTTGAAGAAGCATATGGAGAATGTGGAATTTGGACATGCTCCAATACAAACCCAATTGCATGGGTATACCGGATCTTCAAGTCCCGAAGGAGATACGCAAAATAAACTCAATTTATTTAAATATGATGATAGAGTATGAGGAGATAATTTAGCTAAATATATATCTTTAGAACATCTTTCATTTAGTTTTGAAGAAAAATTAAGTTTTGAAGAACTTTGTCAATACTCACTAAATCTCGCTACTAGACGTGTTCCTAGAACTTTTCTTACACCTGATATTAGAAAATTAGTAAAAAGGGGTAAAAAAAATTAATTAATGAATTTGGTTCTTTAATTCAAAAGGTATCAATTTGTTCTTATATTTGGAGTGATCATTGGCGAACACATAGTTATATGGGTATTACATGTCATTGTGTAGATAGTTCTTGGTATTACAGAAATAATTAATTGCTTATAGATTATTTGATGATAGACATACGACCGAGAACATTGTTAATATGATAAATTTAATTTTGCAAGAATATAATTTAGTTAATAAAATATTTCTATTTCATTTGATAATGCTAGTGCAAATAATGCTACTATTGAAGGACGTACTTCATTATGTAACCATCTTTAGGGGTAGATATTTTCATATTAGATGTATTTGCCGTCTATTAAGTTTATGTGCCCAAGATGGATTAACATATTTAAATGAATATATTCAACCAATTAGACACACACTTCAATATTTACGGGGGCATCCAATAATTATGCATCAATGCGGTAAATTTTGTAAAATTTATAATAAAAGGCCTAAAAGATTTCATAGAGATGTACAAATACGCTGGAACTCAATATATGATTTACTACAAACTTCATTCGATTATATGAATTACTGTGGTCATTTTTAACTCTTTAACATTAGACATTCATTTATATCCTTACCAATGGAATAATTGCGCTTCTTTATGTGAAATGTTGGAGTTTTTCCAAATGAACAAATTTATTATTCGTTGTTTATTATCCAACTACAAATTTAGTTTAATCAATTGTATTAATATTACACCGCTTTTAATGAATGCATAAAAATATCCACTTTTACATGATTGTAGTGTAAATATGAAAGTGAAATGGTGTAAACATTTTAAAATTATTCCGAAACTTTATTTAATAGATTTTGTATTAGATCCTAGATTGTAATTAGATTTATTAAAAGATTTGTTTAAATGTATATTATGATTCTTTATATTCGGATAATGATCCAAGTCCGGATAAACCTAGTGTCGACTAATTTTACTTCAAGTTAGACAAGGACTAAATGAACTTTATAATGAATATAGTTTAAAATTTAAGGGAGAAGGGAGTCAACAAGTACAACCTACACCTACTAGTTCTTTCGTTTAAGTAAATTTAGCATAGCGCCTGTGAAGTCCCATATTTGGATGATATTGAATAATTATTTATAGATATTAAGTTATTATAATGTCTATTTATTCTATTTCTAGTTTCATGTGTTTGAATTTTGTTGTGTACTTTTAAATTCAAGTATTCTTGTTGAAGTAATTATTGAGCGACAATTATTTAGTTAATATTAGTAATTTTCGTCTCATTAGCGGATTATTGAGAATTGATGAGTATATGAGTTATTTGGATTAAATTATACTTGGGATTATTTGACATATATTACATTAGGAATTATCAAGGATTGAGTTGAGTTTTTCGTTGGCAAATTTATAATTATTGGTCATTTTAGTTCACTTGGATAACGCCATTTTGCCTTAACCCATCAGATCATTTATTCCAAATTTTAACCCACTATTGGATCCCACTTGCTTGAATAATCCTTAAATGCCCCATTCATTCTCAATTGTTAAAAATAAATTTTTGGCCCAACTTTTAAGCCCTTTTCTTCATTTGATTTTAGCTTAAAACTGACCCAAGCCTATTTATGCCAATAAATGTCCATCATTAATTAATTTATATTATTCTCTTCTCTCCGCAATCGAGCATCAAATAGAAAACAAACAAATGTTCTCCCTTTTTCACCATTCGGCCGAGAGAGTTGAGAGTGAGGGTTTCTTTTTCATTTTTATGTTTTTTTTTTTCAAGTTTCTTCTTTTGGTCTTTATTCCTACCACTCAAATACCTTGTTAAGTCAATTAGATTGAAATCTTGATGGGGACCGTGAGTGTGAAGCTCAAATTGAAGGTGAAAGATGGCATGGATTTCTCGTTCAAGTTATTTCTTACTTGTGTATTCCTTGGTGATTCCAGTGGTGTGAAAAGCTTGAATTGAAGCTCAGTTGGGGAAATTAGAAGATATTAGTGTATACTTTAAAGGTGAATGGTGATAATTAGTTAAATTTCCAAATGGGTTTGATTGAAATTGCATATCTCTTGAAATTTAATTTATCAATACTGAATTGATTATGTTTCTTTTATATGAATCTTGTCAATTTTGGATGAATTAACTATTGTGATGTTTGATTTGATTGGAATTTTAGGTTATTACACCGCTTTTAATGATATATATAGGAATTGGATCAAATGAGACCACATTCCATAGGTAAGACAGTGTGGACTAATCATGTCCATAAATTTAAAATTTTAGATGGTTGAGATTTACCCAATTTAATGACATTTTTTATTTTTTTAAATCAATAAAGTGTAAGATGGTAATTGTATAATTAGACAGTTTCATTCAACTTGGTAATTGCTCTAGGGTTCGTCAATTCATCGAAAATGGCTGGTAGCAGTAGATTTAGAGTCTCATGGTCTGATCTTCCAAGTGAACTTCTCGAGAGGATCGCCAAATGTCTCGACACTGAAACTGACGTTTGCCACTTTCGCGCTGTTTGCAATTCCTGGCACTCCTCAATGACGCCATTTAAGAAATTCCGTCGTACGATTTATTTAATTTAATTTATTATTGCGATTTTTTGTATTTTGGGGAGAATGCGATTGTGAGTTGAAATCGTTATCCAGGGTTTAGTTTGTTTCTTTCATGTATTTTTTCGGTGATGGTGGTTAAGTTTTTGTTAATGGAGGTTCTAGGTTTTTTTCTAGTCGAAGAAGACGGATTATGGTTTATATGTTTGATATATATTTATATTTTAGCATAGGTTACAATATACTTATATGTTTTTCGATATATACTTATATGTGTTTGTTGTATAAGTAGTTAATTTTTGATGTATGTATTTATGTTGTTTTATACTTATGTGTTTTGCTGTATACTTATATGTGTTTTGTTGTATACCTATATTTGTCGAAGAAGATGGTTTATGGTTTTTGAAAACATTAGGAGATTTTTAATGTATACTTATATGTGTTTTGATGCTTATTTAGTTAATGTTTACCGTATGTTTTTTTATATATTCTGCAATGACATTTTTTTTTGGTTTTTGTGCTAGGGACTGGTGTTTTGTTAATCATGACTAAAAGAGGTAGAAAAACTGAACAACACGTCGAGGGCGACTGTATACATAGTCTGATTTTATGTATAGTGTTAGATAAATGTTTTTATCATGATTTTGATGATTTTGTTCAAATGAGTTTTTATACCAAAACAATGTCCCTAAATGTTGTCCCAACACTTCCGATCGATCTAAAATGTTTTTACTATTTTCCGGAGTATTTCTTGAAGTTAATATTCGATTTAAAATTGGACAACACTTTTGTTTCAGCTCGACTGTCAGCCCTATAGGGCAACCCGCACTGAGTTGAGTTTTGAAACAGAAAAATGGGACGTAAGAAAAAAAAAGGCGGCGGCCATCGGCCGACTGTGGGCGGGCGACGGTGTGGTCGACCCGCCGACCGGCGGGCGACTTGCACTGCAAGTTGGATTTTTGTTCCGACTTCTCTGTTTCGAAAAACGCTGTCGAGGCAACCGTCATGACTAAGGCGGCCGTCGCACCCCCTTCGACCGGTCCCCCCGTGTAAAAATTCGCGAAATTCAATTTCAATCTTATCTCTCGCGACCGGCGAACCCCTGTTTTGACAAAGAAACTATCCGTTGCATTTTCGCATGACTTTTCCCTATTTTGTGGGATTGATTTCTAACAGCTATATTGATGATTTTAAATGATTTCTTTTGGCAAATCACTCCCCGAGGAGGAGCCAATGTCCGAAATCAAAGCCAAGACCTCTCCTATAAATAGAGGCTTCATTCAAGCAACAAGACACAACACTCTATACAAGCAAAGAGCAAACAAAGCAAACACTTTCATATATCTTGTTGTATTAAGCTGCACTTTCACTTGCACAAATTTGAGGTCTAGGCTTTCAATTCTTGATTACACTTGTACTCATATTGTATCAATCATTATTGAGTTGTAATCTTGATTTTGGTCATCATTCAACACAAGACATCCTTGTGAGTATTCTTGTGGTAAGAATACACTTTGGTGATCTAGGTGATAGGTGTTTGAAGATTGTGGTAATCTTCAAAGGTGTTGTAAGAGGATTGTGGTAATCCTCGAGGTGTTGTAAGAGGATTGTGGTAATCCTCAAGGTGGTGTAAAGAGGGTTGTGGTAATCCTCAAGGTGTTGTATTAATTTTTGGTAAATTAATAAAATCTTTTTTTCTTTTGAAATCCATCCCTGGATATCTTTGGGGTGGTAGAGGATTAGGCCCTAGGTGGGTTGAACCTCTTTAAATCGACGAGTGTTGTTTTATTTTCGCATTTACATTCTCGTCTTTGTTTGACTTTTCCAAAAAGAGGGCAAAATCGAAAACCGAGATAATCTATTCACCCCCCCTCTAGATTATCGTAGCCACTTGGACTAACAAGTGGTATCAAAGCCAAACTCTTTGGCTAGCTCGCTCCGAGTAAAGAGGAAAGATCCATGGCTACAAATGATGCTCATCTCACCACCGCGCCTCTACCAATAAGCCACCACTATTCGACGCCAACAACTACGCATTTTGGAAAGACCGTATGGAGTGCTTCCTACAAGGGTGCGGGTTCGACATTTGGAATGTGGTCATTGAAGGAGTTGATCAACCAACAAAGAAATCGGAGGATGGCACCTTGGCTCCTAAACCTTTCAAGGAGTTTGATGAAAATGACAAGAAGGTTTTTCTCTAAACGGTAAGGCCTTAAATATTTTGCATTGTTCTCTTACCGCCACCGAGTACAATCGCATAAGAGGCATAAGGTCGGCACATGAGGTTTGGGAAAAATTGGAGACAATCTATGAAGGGACTAAGAAAGTCAAGCAATCAAGAAAGACCATGCTTGTTAAAGACTTTGAAAACTTTAACATGTATGATGGCGAAAGCATCTCTAAAATGGTAGAAAGGCTTGACAATATTGTCAATCCTCTTGTGGCCCTCGGCAAAGTCATCTCCGAAGAAGACAAAGTGACCAAGGTACTAAATGCACTTCCCGGCTCATGGTCCGAAAAAGTAACGGCAATCACGGAGGCACAAAATCTTGAGACACTCAAGTTTGATGAGCTTATTGGAAACCTACTCATCTATGAAGTCTATCTCAAGGAGAGGAAAAACTCCAAACCATCCACAAATCAATCGGGTATGCAAATTATTCCTAAAGGTCTTGTTTCTTCTTCTAATAATGCATACTATGATAATGATGATGATGATGAGGAGACGGCCGCACTTGTTCGAAAATTTGCAAAATTTGTGAATAAAAATAAAGCAAGAAAACCAAGAGATAATGCTTGCTTTAAATGCGGAAAACCCGGCCACTTCATTGCCGATTGCCCAAAGCTCGATGAAGAGGAGCAAAAGAAAAGGAAGCCTTTCACAAAAAAGAAGGCTCTAAATGCGGAAGTCAAAACATGGGATGAACTACTCGAAACAACCGATGAGGAAGGAGAAACCGAACACGGTCTCATGGCTATAGACGATGAAAACAATGAGGTACACTCAAATTCTTCTACTTCCTCCATAGTTGATGACTTGCAATGTGATTTTGATGAATTGCAAATTGAGTTTCAAAATTTAATCGTTAAATACAAAAATTTGAAAAAGGAGCATAAGGAGATTAAGGTTGAAAAGGAAAAATTATTTACCTCTTATGAATCCTTAGACAAAGCTCATGCTCTTACTCTTATTAGAATTCATTCTCTTGAAACCGAAAAGGAATCGCTCACAAAAGATATTGAATGTTTGAAAAATGACGTGCATCGTTTCAACATAAGTACGGATAAAGTCACAAAAATTTTAGATGCACAAAGAGGTGAGCATTCAAAACAAGGACTTGGTTACAAACCATTTCAAAAAGTCTTTAAGAAAAATAACCAAGGTCCGACTTTCATACGTGCTAGTAGCTCTCATACTCCTACTTGTTTTTATTGTGGCAAAATTGGACATTATGCTAATAATTGCAAATTGAGAAATAGCTCTAGTTATATTTGGAGACCCAAAGGTCTCAAAACTAACCCCATGGACCCCAAAATTATAGGGTACCTAAAAGAAATGCTTTTGTAGGTAATAGGGGCTATAACAACCATGGAGGATTCGAAATGGCTCGTGGGACAGCGGATGTTCACGCCATATGACCGGGAGGAGAGAGCTTTTTACCAACATCAAGCTCCAAGAAGAGGGTATGGTCATGTTCGAAATGGCAAAGGAAAAATTCTTGGAAATGGAGAAATTGGTAACTCTTCTTTCTCTCTTTGTAATGTTCTTTTAGTAGAAGGGCTTAAGTTTAATTTGATAAGTGTTAGCCAACTTTGTGATTCAAATTATGATGTTTCTTTTAATAAAGAAAAATGCCTTATTCTTAAAAATGGTAATATTATTTGTGAAGCAAATAGAAAAGGCAATCTTTACAAAATTTGTACTAGTAATTTGGTTAGTCAAAATGTTTCTTGTCTTGTCGCCAATAATGATTTAACGAGTTTATGGCATAGGCGACTCGGACATGTTGGATACAAGAATTTGAAAAATATTTACAAAAACCAACATGTAAAAGGACTACCCAAATTGAATTTTGAAAATCTTGGCTTATGTGACACTTGTCAAAAGAACAAATTAGTTAAGAGTAGTTTTAAGCCCAAAATGAAATTTCCACTACCAAACCCCTACAATTGCTTCACCTTGATTTGTATGGGGATATTGGTACGCTAGTCTAAGTGGAAAACATTACACTTTCGTTATTGTCGATGATTTTTCTAGATACACTTGGGCTCTTTTTCTTGCAAATAAAAGCGTCCGTTAATGAGTTTGTTAAGTTGTGTAGACGCATTGAGAATGAAAAGGAAGATACTATTAAAACTATTCAAGTGATCGAGGCGGAGAATTTGACGGTGAGTTTAGAATCTTTTGTGAAACCAAGGGATATACACACAATTTTTCGGCTCCAAGGACACCTCAACAAAATGGTGTAGCCGAAAGGAAGAATCGGACGCTACAAGAAATGAGTCGGTCCATGCTCAATGATTTTCTCTTCCAAAATAGTTTTGGGCGAAGCCGTAAGTACCGCTTGCTATGTCATTAATCGAGTTTATATTCGTCCTAAAATGAATAAAACTCCATATGAGCTTTGGAAAGGAAGAACTCCAAATATTAGTTATTTCAAAATATTTGGATGTAAGTGCTTTATTTTGAATACTAAGGATCAATTGGACAAACTTGATCCTAAGGCCGATGAAGGAATATTTATGGGGTATTCAACCAAGAGCAAAGCATATCGGGTTTACAACAAGACTAGCATGGTTGTTGAAGAATCTATTCATGTCAAATTTAATGAAGCCTCGGGTGTTGAAAGAATACCCAATGACGATAGTGATGAAGAGGATATTGTTGAACCTATTGTTCAAAGTGATGCTCATAATGATAAACCTTCTATTTCAAAAGCTCCCCCTATCAACAAGCACATTAAGAAGAAATATTGCATAAGCTAGAACCACAAGCTTTTACAAAATAAACAACAACTCCATGAGCTTAGAAGCTCCCCCTGTCACAAATACTAATTATCCATGCAAATAAGCTCATAAAACAATCATTGGACTGAGTTTTCTTCACAACTTATGGCCTTAATAAGCCATAGCTTGTAGCTTCTATCATGAGCTTTTATTAGCTTCTTTGAGCTAACGAGCCAATTTCCTGTTTCTCCCCCTTTGGAATCATAAAAAAGAATGTTAGGATGATAGAAACATCATAGAAGTATATCAAAGTGCGCCAAAGAAATGGTTTATCAACCATTGAGCAATTTAAGCTTAAAAACCAAGGAAAATGGGAGAAATGTATCATGAAGAGTTCATACGCTCGTTTCATTTCCCAAAACATGATCTCAATGAGTATAGAAGACTTTTGGAAGCGAGAGAATCATGTAGAAGTTGAAATTTTCATTGAAACATTTCATCGAACACATTGTGGGCGTGAAAAATAAAAAGAGTTGTATATAGCCCTTGTAAATGATCCAAGCCAAAAAAATTTCATCACCAATCCACATCAAACATCATACGATACAACATAATAACTAATCTCAACAATATCATAAGCAAAAAAATTATCAAGAAATATACAAGAAAGCCATAAACTCAAGGGTTCAACCCAATTGAGCAAAGTAAGGAAAATTCTTACCATTTGATCGGAAAAGATGAGCAATGATGATGATAAACATGCTATATAAGGTCCAAGATATGAATGGAATGCATGAAAATTAATTTTGAGTGACAATAGTGTGCATTTGGCAAAGGGGACGAAAAATGGCAAAAAAATGAAATCAAATCTTGTCAAGACAGAACGAACTTAAACCAAAATTTAGCCTTTAGGGCGACGGTCGGTTGAGGGCGGCCGGTCGACGTTGAGGGCGACCGGTTGCCCTCAACCTCTTCAAATTTTGCTCACAAATTTTTCAAAATCCGAATTTTCAACCAAAAATCCGATTTTTCGCCCTAAGTTTTAAAAACATGCAAAATGCAAACGTAGACCTCATTCAATATGCATTATGCCTAACCGAGCTCGTATTGACGCAAAAGTCTCGGAAGTTAGCGGTTTTGTAAAAATGTCCGCTAATTGATCTTGAGATGGCACAAACGATATCTCAATTTTTCGTTTTGAAACACAATCCCTTAGAAAATGATGTCGAATCTCAATATGTTTAGTACGGTTATGATGAACCGGGTTTTGAGCAATATTTATAGCGGATATATTATCACAAAAGATAGGTACGTTTTCAAAGAGCATTTGTAATCCGCTAAGGTTTGTTTCATCCAAAGAAGTTGAGTACAACAAAATGCGGCGGAAATATATTCGCCGGCCGTTGAAAGAGAAAAACACAGTTTTGCTTCTTTGAAAACCAAGAAACTAGGCAATCGCTTAAAAAATTGACATGATCCTAAGTACTTTTCCGATCATCAATATTACCCGCATAGTCCAATCACTATAACCTTTAAGAGAAAAATTTTCATTCTTTGGATAAAATAAACCATATTGAATAGTGCCTTTCAAATATCGAAAAATCCGCTTAACGGCACTCATATGAGATTCTTTTGGATTGCTTTGAAAACGAGCACATAGGCATACGGCATGAAGAATGTCCGGTCTACTAGCGTTAAATAAAGTAAACTACCAATCATACCTCGATACTTGGATTCATCAACCGTCTTGCCTTTTTCATCTTTGTCAATTTTGACATTGGTTGCCATTAGAGTCGAGACGGTTCTTCCTTCTTCAATGCCGAACTTCTTCAAAAGTTCTTTTGTATACTTTGATTGCGAAATATAAATACCTTCTTGGCATTGCTTAATTTGAAGTCCAAGGAAGAAGTTTAGCTCCCCCATCATACTCATCTCGAATTCACCTTGCATTAACTTGGAGAATTTCTTGCACAAAGATTCATTAGTAGCACCAAAGATAATATCATCAACATAAATTTGCACAAGTAAACAATCTTGCCCTTTTTCAAAAACAAAGAGTGTAGTATCAACTTTACCTCTTGTAAAACCATTTTGCAAAAGAAAAGAGCTAAGTCTATCAACTTCTACATGATTCTCTCGCTTCCAAAAGTCTTCTATACTCATTGAGATCATGTTTTGGGAAATGAAACGAGCGTATGAACTCTTCATGATACATTTCTCCCATTTTCCTTGGTTTTTAAGCTTAAATTGCTCAATGGTTGATAAACCATTTCTTTGGCGCACTTTGATATACTTCTATGATGTTTCTATCATCCTAACATTCTTTTTGATGATTCCAAAGGGGGAGAAACAGGAAATTGGCTCGTTAGCTCAAAGAAGCTAATGAAAGCTCATGATAGAAGCTACAAGCTATGACTTATTAAGGCCATAAGTTGTGAAGAAAACTCAGTCCAATGATTGTTTTATGAGCTTATTTGCATGGATAATTAGTATTTGTGACAGGAGGAGCTTCTAAGCTCATGGAGTTGTTGTTTATTTTGTAAAAGCTTGTGGTTCTAGCTTATGCAATATTTCTTCTTAATGTGCTTGTTGATAGGGGGAGCTTTTGAAAAATGTTTTTAAACGGATAGTTTACTCATAAACCGGAAAATTATTTTGTTTTTCGAAATCGTCCTCTTGAAAATTGTTTTGGTTTGTAATCATCAAAAAGGGGGAGTTTGTTAGATAAATGTTTTTATCATGATTTTGATGATTTTGTTCAAATGAGTTTTTATACCAAAACAATGTCCCTAAATGTTGTCCCAACACTTCCGATCGATCTAAAATGTTTTTACTATTTTTCGGAGTATTTCTTGAAGTTAATATTCGATTTAAAATTGGACAACACTTTTGTTTCAGGCCTCGCCCGGTGGCCCTATAGGGCAACCCGTACTGAGTTGAGTTTTGAAACAGAAAATGGGACGTAAGAAAAAAGGGCAGGGCGACCGGTCGACCAGGTGGGCGACCGGTGTGGTCGACCGGTCGACCGTGGCGACGACTGTACTGCAAGTTGGATTTTTGTTCCGCACTTCTCTGTTTAAATAAAAACGCTCAAGCGGCAACCGGTCACAGCTAAGGGCGACCGGTCGCACTCCCTTCGACCGGTCCCCTTGTGTAAAAATTCGCAGAATTCAATTTCAATCTTATCTCTGCTGCGCCACGGCCGAACCCCATTTTTTGACAAAGAAACTATCCGTTGCATTTTCGCATGACTTTTCCTATTTTGTGGGATTGATTTCTAACACTATATTGATGATTTTAAATGATTTCTTTTGCAAAGAAATCACTCCCCAAGGAGGAGCCAATGTCGGAAATCAAAGCCAAGACCTCTCCTATAAATAGAGGCTTCATTCAAGCAACAAGACACAACACTCTATACAAGCAAAGAGCAAACAAAGCAAACACTTTCATATATCTTGTTGTATTAAGCTAAGCACTTTCACTTGCACAAATTTGAGGTCTAGGCTTTCAATTCTTGATTACACTTGTACTCATATTGTATCAATCATTATTGAGTTGTAATCTTGATTTTGGTCATCATTCAACACAAGACATCCTTGTGAGTATTCTTGTGGTAAGAATACACTTGGGTGATCTAGGTGATAGGTGTTTGAAGATTGTGGTAATCTTCAAAGGTGTTGTAAGAGGATTGTGGTAATCCTCAAGGTGTTGTAAGAGGATTGTGGTAATCCTCAAGGTGGTGTAAGAGGGTTGTGGTAATCCTCAAGGTGTTGTATTAATTTTTGGTAAATTAATAAAATCTTTTTTTCTTTTGAAATACATCCCGGATATACTGGGGTGGTAGAGGATTAGGCCCTAGGTGGGTTGAACCTCTTTAAATCGACAAGTGTTGTTTTATTTTCGCATTTACATTCTCGTCTTTGTTTGACTTTTCTGAAAAAGAGGGCAAAATCTGAAAAACCGAGATAATCTATTCACCCCCCCTCTAGATTATCGTAGCCACTTGGACTAACATATAGTTAGACATATTTTATTGTATAGATAGTCTGACTTGATTGTATAGTTAGACATAGTTTACTGTATAGATAGTCTGATTTTATTGTATAGTTAGACATAGTTTATTGTATACAGAACCTGATTTTATTGTATAGTTAGACATCGTTTACTGTACAATAATTTAGTGTGTTTCTATTAGTTGTTGATTTTTTAATTATTGTTATTTGGTATACCGTAATAAACTGTAATTATTTGTCTGCCCAGAATAATATTGTTAACTGATTCCTTAATTCACGGTCCCCACATATTTTTGTTTAACAATTTTAATATGCAGTAAATTTATGTTAAAAAACATACAGTATAATAGTGTGATTTTCTCTCTCCCCATAACTGATTCCATATTTTGACGGTCCCCACATGTTTGTTTGACAATTTTACCCTTTCTGGGATTTAATTAAATGGTTATTGTATTATTAGCCCAAATTATTCTTAGCCTTTGATATAAATAGGGGAGGGTTGAGATTAGTCCACACTGTCTCACCATAAAATATGGTCTTATTGGATCCTCTCCTATATATATATATATATATATATATATATATATATAGTTCTAACTTTGGGACTATTTCTTAATCTCATTTTCTTAACCTGCCTTCCAAGGGTGGTTGCAATGGTTGAACCAAAAAACAACTTGATACTGACACATCACTGCCACATCAAAAGTGAAAAAATTCAATACACCGATAAACATATCTCTACAATCATAAACCCAAAAAATCAACTTTATAAGGGTCCCACTATCAATTCACACATCATTATTAATTTTTCATTTATCTATTTTTTGTTTAATACTTTTATATTTAATTTCACTTATTAAAATTAAATAAAAATTACTACACTTTTGTAATAATATTAATTAACTTATTAATACATTTTAATCTAATAGTATAGATTTAGTGATTTTAATAAAAAAATCATTCAATGTCTATTTTTTCCCGAAAGTAACGACTTTCTGAACAAAATTATTAAAGAAATTTTAAGTTAAAAAAGGGGTACAACAATTTGTAAATTAAGAACTAAAATAAAAATCTTTAAACATTTCACAATTAATATTAAATAAATATTTCACTAATCGCTTCCGTAACGTGCCCAAATATGCTCAACCAAGTCGGCTCGAAGTTGGTGATGTACCTCTCTATCATGTAGCTTGGCGTGTTCCTGCAGGTAGTCCTGGAATTCTTGTGTGGGGCCCATGACTATTTCTATTGGCTCAGGAGTTTCTTGATCTGACCAATCAACGGTTGCATCTCCCCCATCCTCAATAATCATATTATGCAGAATAATGCATGTATACATGATATCTCTTAAGTTTTCCTTATAAAAAGATCGTGCAGGACCTCTGACTATTGCCCAATGAGCTTGAAGCACCTCAAATGCTCGTTCTATATATTTTCTTGTAGACTCTTGTCTTTGCTTGAATTTTTTTCTCTTGGGATCCTGGGGGCATGGAAAGATTTTGACAAAGGTAGCCCATTCAGGATAATCCTATCCATCAGATAGTATCCTTTTATATATGATGTGTCGTTACCATAAAATTAACATTTGGTGCATTTCCAATAAGGACAACATTAAATAACGGCGACTCATTAAGTACATTGATATCATTATGCGACCCGGCAATACCAAAAAAAGCTTGTCATATCCACAAGTCTGCAGACACAACAACTTCAAGAATTAATGTGGGGACGTCGTAATCACCTCGAGTAAACTGGTCTTTCCAAGCTACATGGCAATTTCTCCACTCCCAATGCATACAATCAAGACTACCCAACATCCCAGGAAACCGTGTCTCTGCTCGTGCATTTGAAGCAAGCGTTGGGTGCCAGCACCATTGGGCCTTCTAAGGTATCTGGCCCCACATACATCAATCACACATTGGCAGAAGTTAACCAAGCAATCAATGGCAGTTGTTTCCCCCATATGTATGTACTCATCAATAGAGTCAGCCGGGGCTCCATATGTGTGAAGCCCTCGATTTTTTATTCGAACATGTACTTGTTTCACGTATCATCCTTGTATTAATTTGACTATTTTACCGCATCGCTTTGACGGGTAAATATTAATGATAAATATATTTTGCATTTAAATTTTTTTTATCTATTACTTGTGATCATAATTATTTATTAATTCTATTTCGCATTAATGATCACTTGATCGATCATCATTTGTGTATCTATTAGTCACCTTAGAATTTTAAGAGACTATTTATTTTAGAGATTTTTACCTTATAGAATTAAGAATTCGATTTAGAATAAGTGATCATGAGACTTATAAATGATCAAGGAAATCACTAATTATTTTGGAGATTGATATTATTCATCTATTATCATCAATTTTGGGGCAAAAAAAAATATAGAAATACCACAACTACCCCTCATGTTGGACGGCCATGATGTATATTTTGGTGTAGGAATATCTCCCAACTCTTGTACATGTACACCTTATGTATTCATCTTGTGTATATTTACACCATTAATTCAAACCTACATCTTAGATTAATCTACCAATTCCCCACCTCAATAATTACCAAACAAAAGTGATTCCCCTCTAAACTTAGCATTTTGGCTAATTGTCCCTAGTAAAGTTGCCTATTACTATTTTATGTCTTAATTCCCCAATTATTAACCTCATAAATCATTTAATCAAAACAAAACAAAAATTTATCTCCTTCCCCTTGCATAGTGGACAACCAATATGGCCTTGGTGATCAATTTTTTTTTGTTCATTTCACCAACACCCAACTCTAATTTGCCAACTTTCACCTCCATCTCTCTAAACTTCTCCTCCTTCTCTCTATACCTTTCTTCTTCTATTCACTTCAACACTTAGAAAAAAATACAAGAATTCTCCTCCCATTTTCTTCATCAAATTCGAACCATCACCATACCAAGGTAAGGAAAATTTCTTTTTCAATCCATTTTTGATATCACCTAACTCATCTCTTTCACTTTCTAATTTAAGTTTGATTTTTGATTTTGAGGTATACCTAGAATACCTTTGAAGATATTAAGAGACTAGTCATCTTGAAGAAAAACTGTGAAGAAGTTGGACTATAAGGTAAGAAATGGTATTTTTGGTACATTTTCTTCTTATCTTTCTAATTTCTAAATTTTGACACTCCATTTTTATTTTTGGAGTTTTAGGGGCTGACCTTGGAGGTTAACATTAAGGGTGACCAAAATCTTACACTTTGAAGCCATTACTAGTCACACTTTACTCACTACACAAGGTAAGTGTAGTATTTCCGATTTTCTCACCATCTTCTTCTTCCCCTTAAATTTTTAACCGCATTCTTCTAACTCTTATATTTTTTGATATTCCTTGACTTAGGGGCTGACCTAAGTCACTCCTTCATCAACAGAGATTTATTCCACTTTCACCAACAAATCGATCTTTAAGGTGGGTGGAAAAATTCTTTCAACTTCTAGGTGTTTTATTTAAAAATGCATGTAGTATTTTGATTTTGAGCACTTGAGATATATATTATGTATTGCATGCTATTTTCTTGTATCAAGTTGGAAAATTCTCAAGTGTTGCTCAAAAATGCGACTTATCGAAAAATAGGGCATACATGTACACTTTATTGTTATACTTGATGAAATTTTGTATGAGAAGGATATGAATGTGTATGACTCTTGAAATCTATGTTTTGAATGATTTATAACCTGGACAAGTCGAGCATAATTGATTAAATTTCAACTTTTGGACTTAAAATGCAAAAATAGAAAGTTGGTGGACTTAATTGCAAGAAAATAAAACTTAAGGGACTCCTCTGTAATTTTCGATTTTTGGGACTGAACTCAGGTTCAAAAATTATGTTTTGACATTTTAATAAAGTTTTAAGAGTTTTAGATAAATAAAATCAACCCTTAAAAGCCAAGGACTAGATTGTAAAATTTTAGAAGTTTAAGGGCTATTTTGTAATTTTTGAAACTGTACCAGACCCTAATTTTAAAATTTGAAATTTCAACTCTTAAGGGACTGGAAATAACATATTTTAAGTGTATTCCTAAAATCCAAGTGTTTAGAGCTTGGAAAGTAATTTTATAAAACTTGAGGGACCAAATTGTAAAAGATTAAAATTTAGGACCAAAATGAAATTTCCAGGACTTATACAGTCCATGCACCTGGAAATACTAATTTAACTATAACATAATGATATTTTGGACCCAAGGTTCAAATTTCATAACAATCGGACCCCTAAAAGCCTTAAAGGCAATTATTTCAAAATGGGACAAAAGTGAGATTTTCAAAAGTTAAGGGGCCTATATTTATTTCTTTTTAAAAATGTTTTTGTCCCAATATCCCACTGACCTTAGTGACATTTTCCAACTGGAATTACATTAAAATCCCTTCCGGGTTGTGAGTTCCAATTATTTTAAAACTTGAGGACCGAAATGATAATTTTAACAAATTTGGGGCTAATGTGAGAATTTTATAAAAACTCGACCTCAAAACTTTAAAAATCTGAATCTCTGGACAATTTAGAGAATTTAGGAACTGACCTCATAAATTTTCAAGGTCGGGACATTTATTTATTAATTTTTAACCCCAAAAGAATTAGTTTTTACAAAACGGGGCTATTTGTAAATTTCTTTTTTTACAAGGACATAACTCGAATTATTTTTATTTTAATAAAATAGCCCTGGACCCTCTGAATTTAATTATTGATTAAAATATTTTATTTTCTCAAAAATTCCCTGACTTATCGGATCGTCTTGACCGATTAATACGCGATCGTGAGGGACTTCCTCGTCTTGCGATTTCGAATCTATAACGGGACTTATGTTCCATCTAATCTTTCAAGATATCGAAGATTGCTTATCCTCCCGATAATTATCTTCATCCAAATAACTCCACCAACGCCATAATTGCCTTGCGCAAATTTTCGCAAACTTTCCTAAAATGCTTCCCTGAATCAATAATACTCATTGCCTGGTTGACTACCAGAACGCGTGTACTTACTCTCTGTCCTGGAGTCAACTTGGTGTGTCGAGCTCACGATCGGAATGGATACGTCGGGGATGGAACCGGGCAGCTCGGCTACTATTCCACTCTCTGGCCCCATCGTCCTAATCCCGCAACTGAGGGACGGAGTTTGTCCAAGGGAACCGGGTCGTAGTACTTGAGATATAATCATGATTATGACAAATCCGAGCCTTGCTAGCTCTAACGTGGATTTTGTCTTTGCCTATGGAGCGATAAGGTGACAAGTCTTGGACCATCATGAACGGGGAGTTACAAGGAAGAACGAAGGAATCGCTGTCTGATCCACACGATTCCGGAGTTAATCGGAACATTTGGTTGGCGCTACACATCAGTACGCAACCGCTACTTGTAATGCATGGGTTGACGCTACATATTAGTACGCAACCACTAATTGTCTTGCATGGGATTGACGCTACACATCAGTACGCAATCCTCCTGTCTTGCTTGAATCATCGTGCCTATGTGACCACGAAATATTTCTTAAACTGTATAAATATATTACTTAATATATATTCATCACGATGTTTGTGGGCTATATGTGAAATTATGCATCATACCTCACGCGTTTTCATACAACCGTTTTCTCGCATTAACTATATATATCGCCACACTTACACACGATCACCCCATCCACTGAGATTTCTATCTCACTCCCTCCTGTTTTCTAACCTTTAGATGAAGAGTACGTTGAAGACGTCGAACCTACCACAGATTGAATCCCTACCATTGATATAGAGAGACATTCCTTTTACTTTTATTGTTGATTGGACTTCTTCATTTTATTTCTGTTTGGACTGTAAGTTAAATTCGGATAATCTATTGGGTTGTATTCGGATACCATCGGACCTTAAGATGTAATTTCTACTTGTCTTTATTTTAATTCCGCTGCATTAGACTCTTTTCACTTGAAGTTTCGTATCATGGGATTAGACTGTTGATTTATTTCTGTTTAAGTGTTTGATTGTTGTCGCGTCACGTTTGGGGTGTGACAATATGCCAACTGACAAAGAGCCGATGTGCATTTCTGAAGTGGCGATAATTCTTTTTCCAATTGCATCTCGCATCCATTGAAAATATTCTGAATAATTTTCAAGGCATCGACTATGTGGAGGAATAACTCTCTTCGCATCTGAAACCATCGTCGGAATATGCCACTGTGAAATGTCGGATCATCAAAGAAATAATCCCTGACAAGGAAAGTGTGACCGTCTTCCCGATTTCGATCCACATACATTCTCTGATTTGTTCTCATAGAAGAACTTTGTGGTGATTGAAGTTTCTGCTCTTCTTGCTCAAGCATTAAAATCATCATTCGATCAACGTCATCTTCCGCACTTTCCCACATCTCATTTCTCCAGTATGTGCGGATGATAGATTCACGAGATTGATTGGGTTCTTGAGACATATTGAAACAAATGAAGGTATGGAGGTTTTGTTTAGAGACAAATGTTAGTAGAATGGAGAGTATGAAACTTCTATATATAGAGACCAATATATATATATATATATATATATATATATATATATATATATATGGATGGGATCTCGTGTGGCAGCCTCTTACCATGTGGCAATGTGGATTGATCTCATCCATCCACACCTTTTATTCAATGGTCCAGATTGCTGTTAAAAATAATTGATTTATTAATTAATTAATAGGTGGAAAGGGCATAATAGTAACTAGCAAAATGCCATAAATCATGCCCCTACAATTAAGGGATTAATTAATATCACGTTTCCATAACTGAAATTGTGCACCATTTTAATAGCTGAACTGTACACCATTTTATATCTAACAGTGCATCATTGCATAACTAATCGTACATCATCTAAAAGAACTATAAAGACAAAATGGTGTAACCATCTTCCCATTTAATAACTTTACTGTGCACCATTTTATATCTAACATTGCATCATTGTATAACTAATTGTACATCATCTAAAAACCCTATAAAGACAAAGTAGTGTAACCTTCCCAGAATGACGCCCTATAATCATGGATGTGATAAAGATCACGTTTCCATAACTGAATTATGCACCTTTTTAATAGTTGAACTGTGCACCATTTAATAAATCGAATGTGCACCATTTTTTATCTAACAGTGCATCATTGTATAACTAATTGTACGTCATCTAAAGGAAATATAAAGATAAAATGGTGTAACCATCTTCCCATTTAATCATTTAACTATGCACCATTTTATATCTAATAGTGCATCATTGTATAACTAATTGTACATCATCTAAAAACCCTATAAAGACAAAATGGTGTAACCACCTTCCCTTAATGTCACCCTACAATCATGGATGTGATAAAGATCACGTTTCCATAATCGAATTATGCATCATTTTAATAGCCAAACGTACCATTTAATAATCGATATGCACCATTTTATATCTAACATTGCATCATTGTATAACTAATTGTACATCATTGTGAGCAAACCACAATTGAATGAAAAGCGGGAACAATCATAAAATCAAATTCCATAAAAATCACTAGGATTGAATGGTGTACAATTAGTTATACAATAATGCACTGCTAGATATAAAATGGTATATAGTTAGTTATTAAATGGTGTACAGTTCTGCTATTAAAATGGTGCACAATTCAGTTATGGAAATATGATATTAATCAATCCTTTGATTGTAGGGGCATGATTTATGACATTTTGCTAGTTACTATTATGCCATTTCCACCTATTAAATAATTGATAAATCAGTTATTTTTAATAGCAATTTGGACCATTGAATAAAAGGTGTGGATGGATTGGATTAATCCACACCGCCACACGGTAAGCCCCCTGCCACATTTGATCCTAACCCTATATATATAATTATATATATATATATATATACTACTTTGTAATTGCTAGTTTGTAATGGCTAGTTTGTAACGACTAGTTTGTAACGGCTAATTTGCAACGACTAGTTTAATTTCAAATGACATAAATAACATTAATGACTGAATATTCAATTACATAAGTATTACAATACAACAACCGCAAAGATCAATTCAAATTAAAAAAATACATATCAACTTAAATTGAAAAACATACAGAACAATTTTAAAACATCTACTTTAGACCATGTCTCTCTGTTATATCTTCAACCATTTTAGTATGCCAATAAAGTTATTTTTCCGTCATGCCATCAGTATCCTTCATAATAGTTTCATAATCACTATGCCATAGCTCGGCTTCTTTATGTTTGATCTCGACTTTTTACAGTGCTAGCTTTTCTGCTTGATATTGTTGCATTTGTTCCCATTTCACATTGATGCCTTCACGTTGGTTTTCTTCTTCAGTGACTTTTTGTTTATTTTTTCTCTTCGCCTTTTGTTGCCCTATTGGACGAGATCAGATTTCACATTCACCCTCTGTGTTCGGGTTGGTTGAAGAAGTATGATCCCCTGATTCAGATGTTCTCGCTTTCTTATCTGCATGGCGGCCAATCGGTTGCGGAGCCCATTTCTCACACTGTTTCATAACCCTTCAAACATGCTCAAACTTGAAAGCCTTATTCTTATGTTCTCTTTTCCACTTCTCATGTGTAACGGCTAGTTCTCTTTTCCACTTCTCGTGTGTAGCGGCTAATACGTCATTGTCACTTTGACCACTTTTTTGATTGTTTTGGCAATTATTGTACCATCCTGTAAAAAGATTTACGCCAAGCATAACATTATAATAGTAATGTGTTTTTATCGCTGTTGATTCTCTCATAGACCTACCAGCAGGGCGATTCTCGTTATAGTACTGGGTGGTACGTTCCCATAAACTTTTATCCTTTTGTTCATTCCCGACTCTTGAGTCATTGCTAGTAGTACCCAAGCCCCTGCAAGCTTTATCTCTTCCTCCGTACTCCATGCCACCCTCTCATGCATTTGCGGCGGCGATCGGTTCTTTGTCAGTATCTCCACCACCCTCAAGGTTAATATTTTCTAAATCAAATTGTGTTGAGTGTGGTGGAAACTGAGAGCCGATCATTGAACTTGGTGTCTGGGTTCTCTATCGGTTCCGGACCATTCGACACTCGTCTGTTTTGATTCGCTTGATGGCATGCACGGATGAATAAATACTTGCGGATGTGGCATCATAAATTGACCGCACATAGTTGCATAATAATAAGGAGGAAACATGTAAAAATGAGCATTCAGAGCAATGATTGTACGAACGGGAAAGTTTTGAGAAAATTGTGTGGGATAAACTGGACTTTCTTCTGTATTTGAGGAATTGGAATACTTATTGAAAGATCCACTAAATTTATCAGCCATGCCGAATAAATATTTGAAAATAAGATAATAAAAGTAATACGAGAAGATGGATATTATAATTTTACTAGAATAATATTCTATTTAAACAAATGAGTGAAAAATCTGAGGAGGTAAGAGTTATATTTATAGATATGAGATAAGTTGGTTCAGAGACCGTTCTGATTATATCCGTTAAAGCCACCCTCAATTTTCTTAGCCATTGTAGACCACTTTTTTATTTTATACACAATAAAAAAAACTAGAAATTCAAACGGTCAAATTGTTCAAACAAACAAAACTTCAATCTTTTGTAGCCGACATCCATTTTCTGCGAATTCCAATGCGCCATGCGCGCGTGCAAGTTACCGTCCAACAAAATTGAGGTATGCAACTCACATCTCCATTTGCTAAAGTGCAGTATTTTTTTATTGAGTTGGGTTTGAAATATCAAACCCATTTTTGTCTTTTACAATTAAAAGCTACTCCCACAATGGGGATTAAATTATTAAGTTAGCTTAAAGTATTTTTGATTTGGGTTTTGAGCTGCCATTGCAACTACCCTAATATTTATTTACATAAGGATGAGATTTCAATCATATCTCTGGAGCATGCATTTCTTAGAGACCGTAACTGTCCAGTATATTTTTTCTCCCAATATAGCAAACTTTGAATTGCTTTGTTTTAAGTTTCTAATTTAGACAAAATTTTTGAGATAACTATATAAAGTACTGAAACTCAAATGTAAACTTTTAGGAATATTTCAACTCGATTCGGGGTTACAGAACATTATCCGTAATATATTGTGATAGAGAAACAAAAACTACAAAGAAAGGAAATAGGTGGGTTCTCTCTTACATAAAATTCAATAGTTCGAAAATTCTTATATTTGTATTATTTCATTGTCACTCAATCATTAAAGTGAAAGAGTACTTCTATTAATTTAGATTTCTTTTTAGCCTCATCTCTCTTAAAGAAAATAAGATTTAGTTTTCTAGAACATGGCAATGCGAGATTTTAGCATTTTAGACTTATTTGCTTTAATTAAGTGGTTCGTCCTACAGGCACAAGAAGTCAAGAAGTAACTTTGGTGTTTTAATTGCCCCCTCTGCTCGATCTAACCAAAGGTGGATAAAATATCATTTTCCTAAATAAAATTAGATTTGCATATAATTTTATAAATTTCACGACATTAAACTATTTCATAACTTCACGGTATACGCCAATGTCACAAAGTTCACAATATAAGATTATTCTATGATTATATCATTCATGGTTTGAATTTCTATTTTCGCTTGAATTATAACTCTTGTAACTGCTTGACTTGGCCTTTGGACAAATAAATGTTATTTTGTCAAAATATTGACTGTGTGAGTCTATTGCAGTGTGGGTGGGTTAGATAATAGATCAAACATGTTGCATGTGGTCCCCGTTTGACTACCTATATGCCTATTCCCATTTTCTGATCGGGCTGGAGATGGTGGCAGAATTTAGGTCGTAGAATGTATAATCCAGAATATGACGATCTTTGGGAAAAAACCCATAGCAAGAGACGTCGAGCCAACTGGGAGGGATAAGGTGATTGGGCTTCGGCCAAATACTGTTTGGGAGTTATAAGGAGAACGGACAAGTTCTGTGTCTGATCAACATCGATCCTACGTTTATTATTTCAGGACTGATTGATTGACTGACTCACTACTATCTGGTTTTAAAACGGTATATCTGCTGTCTGTTTCCAAAATTGAAATATCTACTGTCTGTTTTAAAAAAAATGAAAACTTTCTATTTACTTGATTGACTGTTGCATTGGGGCGTGTTGCATCATCGCCATAATTGCAAATGTATTTCTCATTTTAGAATTCAATATGATAATATTACTATTTTATTAAAACAATAAATGAATATGTTTGTGCATGAAAAGTCGTTTTGTTCATACCAATTCATTTTCTCAGGCAAAATAAAATCATTTTAGTTTTCTTATTATAAATAAGTATTGCATTCCTCTTCACCACCCACTGAGCTCGTTTAGCTTACCCCACTAGTTTCTAAAACTTTTCACAGACTGACGAGTATGTCAACAAGCTGACCGGATGAGAGCATTTAGATCAGGAATGATGCTTGAAGGACAGGTAAAAGAATATGAGATGTATTTTTGTGTTAGTATTGTGAACAATTAATTTTTGTGTTGATTTGCAATAGAGAGTTTATAGGTACGATATTTTGATTTATTGAAATTGGGGCATGACAAATATGGTATCAGAGCTTAGGTGTAAAATGAACTACACCTAAGCTAAACTAGAACATGATCTTCTTTTATATCAGTATAAAATAACATTTCTTTTCTATTCTTCATATATTGAAATTGTTGCACAATGTAGGTCCCAAGGGGTGTGAGTGTAAGGTTTAGAAGGGGGGGTTGAATAAACCTTACCAAATTTTCGATTTAGTCCTTTTAAAAGTTCGAGTTGATACTACACACAGTTGTCTGGGTGGACAACCAATTTAGTTAATCGGTAGAGTTAGTCACTCAACAGACTGACTCGAGCCGTTGATAGAATAACTCAAATTGTTAAAACCGAATTAGCTCAACTGTGGTTTGTTTTATTGGAAGACTTAACACCCTTAAGTTTGGTTTAGTAGAGATTTAAAGCTTGATTTAGTACTTAGAAATTATCAAGTAGATAGCAAATTTATCGACAAAGTTAAGCAAATAAGATGCGGGAATTTAAAGTCTTTGAAATGTAAATGACACGATAAGTTTTTATAGAGGTTCGAAGATGGGGTAATTCTTCTACTCCTCTCTTCTCCAACTCCTGGAGGAATCCACTAGGTATTGATCGGTATACAAAGTGGTAATACAGTCCGGATACAAGTCTTGATCACACAAAATGACTTGATTCTTTTGGGACTCGATGGAGAGCGCCTTGATCACTCACCGGCTTCTCGTACGACTCAGCTTCTTCACAGGGCAGCTGTCTTGCTACTACAAACACAAAAGCTCAAGACTTGGTTCGACCTTGAACCTTCCTACAATCCTTCGTGGAATGTAGACCCCTTTATTCTTCAGTAATTTCCTCTTCAACTGATTGAAGTTATCTTTCCTTCACATGTGAGTATTGGATTGATGTTCTTCGTAATGTAGGCTTGAGGATTGAGCGTTTAATAACTTGAGAATATTTCAGGTTACAAAATGTTTCTTTCTTGCTTGTATTCAATTCTCAGATGGTCAAGGTAACCTTCGTTTTTTCTCAGAGTTATTCCTCAGCCTTTTATAGTGAGCTTTCAAAAATCTGCCCGTTGAAGAGATAGGCTTATTTTTGAAAGTCACTTGTGGTCGTTGGCTTGTCTTGTTGCAGTCCTTGGAATTACCATTTCCTCGTATGAATTGTTCTTGACTTTTTCGAGTTCGACACGGTGTAGTGCTTCCCATTGGTTTATTCCTTTTGCACGCTTCAAGGATGAGCACTTCGAGAAAGGTAACATGGAGATATTACTTGTTTAAGTACTTCTCTTGATTTCTATGCAACGGATCTTTTTCGATTATCTCGACTTGACCGCATTTCCTTACTTTCCCTAGGTGACTTAGAGTCGACTTCCAATCATGGATGACTCTTCTCACTTCAACTTGAGACTTGGCTTTTCTTGAGTTGACTTGACGATACTCCACTCACCGCATCTCACCGCTCCTTGATCGAGTTCCCGTCTTCTCTTCTTTGCCATACTCAATTGTCTTTGCAATGTGAAGTCTTCCTTCTAGTCTCCGGTTGTCTTCTTGCATGTTTGGGCATAGGCGACTTAACTCAACTTGACCATCCCTATTTATTACAATGCGATTTACAACAAAGAATGGGGTGCCAACTTTCTATTCTAAGTTTTACAAGGCATTCATCAAAATCTAAACAATAAATTTCCCAACAATTTCCCCATTTTTGATGATGCCAAAACTTAAAACATTCAAAATGTAAATAGCAAAGATACATACGATAGTGCATTCACGGAGAATGTATGTGCGAATCAATTCTTTTATTGATCATAACATTCTTGTTCTATTACACAATTTACAACAAGGTGTATCAAAGCAAACATTTATGTCTACGCAAAAAAATAGAAAATTTACAGCTTTATTGCAAAAGACTTACATAGTATGTATTTACATAGTAAAATACATGAAGGGGTGGACAACAACACTTCATCTCCTTCGCTGCCTCCTTCTTTCATCTTCTTGATTTCGTCATCTTCTGGTCTTCTTTTTTTTTTCTCATCTTCAGCTGCCTTCTTCTTCTTTTCATATGCCTTCCGGGCAGCTTCATCTCTTCTTAATCTCTCTTGTCTCTCCTCCCAAAGCTGAGTTTGTCTTTTATTTTCTTCTTCGATTCTTTTCGCATACTCGGATTGCTTTTAGCCACTTGCAGTTGGCTACTTGGTCAAGACCAAATTTCGAGATCCCTCCTTTCTTGCCTCGGATCTATGTACTCAATGTTTTTGGGCGGAGGCTTAGGTTTGAAACCTCTTCCTCCACCACAACGCTTCTTCCTCTTCCTATGGGCGTGTATTGTCTTTGGGGTCTTCTTCTTTCCAATTTGAGTGACTAGCGGAGTGACCAGCAGAGTGACTTGCCGTAGTCTATGCTGCTGTCGCTTCTTCACATAGCGTGAGACCATTTTCCCAAGACAAGTCCCAAGCTTGAGCCATGGACATGTTTGCAAAGTATCCTTCGAGATGCGGCGTTTTAAATTCATCAACTGATCTTGCTCGATTCCGGCATCCGAGATGGCATAAGTGTCTCTGTCTCTTTGGAATGCCTCCATGTTGTTTCAAGATATTCATAACTCGGACATCCATCCTTCCTTCCACTTCCTCCATCCCCGCTTCAATTGTCTTTCTCTTTTCAACCATAGATATAGCAGTGTTGGAGTGTCGAGTCATTGGGAGATTTCTGATAATATCACCGTGACAAGACCTTGTTGGGGGTTTGTGCAATCATTAAGGTCACATCTCTCGATTCTTCCCCCTCAACAGACTTTCCTTTCTTTTTCCTTGTAACTTCCTCAGCTGTCTTTCCCTTCACAGCTGCTCCCTCCTTTTCAGCTTCAGATCTCTTTAGCGCTTTAAAGTATTCCTCTTCCCCCTTTTTGGCATCATCAAAGGAGAGAGAACCCCCTGAAACATACTTGGGCAAGCGGAAGTCGAGCCTGCGATAGTCGAGTTCGCCTCGAGTCTGCGGAGTATGTATGCGGCCGAAATTCGGAGCGAGTAGCGTTGGACTCTCTTTGAAATTAGCTTCATCTCAGCCATGAGAAGGCTGAATTTTCTATCCATGTTTTCTTCCATACGCTGGAGATCACTCTTATTTTGCTCACGCAGCAGCTTTATCTCAGCAGTGTGAGCTTCATGCATGTGCTCAATGTGTTCTCTCAATTTTGTTCTCGCATCGATTCTCGACTCTCCATACCAAAGAACTTGTTGAACAATGTTAAAAATATCTAGCTTGTTCCACACGCATTGTTTCTTCTTGTTGCCACCATTTCCTGATTAAAGATTATGCCTCTCAAGTCGCCAGTAAGGTTGGCATCTCTGTTATCCATCTCATGTCCATAGAGGCCTGGTGCCTCTCTATCCGTTCAATTTCAAGAAATAATGCTTTGAACACCTCCCGAACTCGGATGTTTTTCCGTTGCGACGGTGACGCCATGCGTCAAAAAGTCATAGTCACCGAACGATGGTGTCGGATGGAAGGACGAGGATCTGGTCGTGGAAGCGCGCAAGATCGTTCTGCGACTCGTCGGGAGGTCGGAGTACCTTAGGGAGAAAGGAAATGATTCTACAAAAGAATCATCATGGCCAAATCGGAATTTGTTCAATGATGAGAGGTGCGCGTGAAGTTCCTTTTGAGTCGAACTCCGCTGCGACTTGGGAGCCCGCGCGATGGACTCTGTTTCACTGGGGTCTTTTGTGAAGTGGACCCGAACTTTGTTTGAGCCTCAATTTGTCTCAACACTTCGTCGGTCTCACTAGTTTCTCCAATTGAGTGGATGGTCCTCGGCCTTATCGAGCGTCATCGGACGATGATGAGATTTCCATTGGTGGCTCACCATCAAAATTGAAAGTTTGACGAGTAGTCTTGAGATCGGACTTGCTCGTGCTTGGAACATCCTCACCGAGTCTTTTGGATCATCACGGGGATGACTCGGCTTCTTCGTCGCGCCGATCCCGGAAGGTTACATCGAGATTGTCCTGGGAATCATGAAGCGCGCTTATCTCCTTTTTCGGATGGATCAATGATAGCGGGAGGGATGTTCTCTACTTGACCTCTTTTTACCCTAAAGTCTCAACCTCCCGTTGGCCTTCATTACCTCCCGCAGTCTCAATCGGCGAGGCCTTGGACCTCCCTTTCGACGCAGTCACTTTGTCTTAGGGTCTTCTCGTGGTGGCATCCATTGGAGTCTCAACCCCATGGATTGCACTTTCATCGCCTGCAGTGTTAACTCCCGGAGGATGTTCCATCCTCATGTGCCTCGATTGCATCGGCGGCGTCATTAGCCTTCGGAGCGGTTGGCACCTCGGAGAGGCAATGTCAAGCATGCGAGCTTCGTTGATGGCAACTTGCTTTGTGTATTTTGTGTTTGTACCTTCTCCACTTCGCCTTCTAAATTGTTGTGGAGTCATCTGCAGATCCTCCGACCTTGCCGCAGCGTGGAGGGAGTTTCCCCTCGGTGGCGCACCGGTGAGTGACTTGGAATGGGGTCACTCGTCTCCAAACTCCCGCATGTTTCTCTTGGAGTGTTCACCGTTGGGGCAAAGGTGTGGTAAGACACCTTCATTAGGGGTTAGCTCGACCGGGTCCCCACTAACCCGATTTCATCGCCATTTCCCTTAAATCCTTTTTCCGAGTGAGTCAGAAGTGGTGGCAAGAATAACGGTGGCGATTTGCTTTGCACTACTCCCATTGGATCGATTTCAGGGTGTGTTTTGGAGGACTCTCCGGTCCTCCATCATGCTCTTCTCATGAAGAATTCGGATTCATGCATTGCTTGCTGCATTTGCAACTTTTTCTCGTAGCGTGAAGCAGGGTCCAGATCCTCATCACTGCGAGAAGACATCAAGGAGATGATGTGTGTGTTACGTAGTGCCGTGATAGGGCATATCTTTGCCTTCTCACGTGCCATCGCTTCCTCTTCTTCTTCGATAAACTCGCAAGCCGTTGGAACTGCTTCCTTGATCGACTCAATTTCCTTTCCTCCACTCACTCACGCACGATTTTGGATGTCCTGGGTAAGGTGGGGATAGGATTATCACATCACTATCATCTCTATCGCTTCTTCAACAGGTTTAACTACAATTGTGTCTTGATTTGCCTCTGTGATCGCCTTAAAGAGACTTAGTTTTTCATCTATAATATCCGGAGACTCTACTTCTCCAGCCAGTCTCCCAGATTCTGCTCCAATGGTGAGTGGTGACTCGGCCCGGTTTCTCAAGCTCGGAGTGCTTGGTGATTCTTCTTCGTCTCTTAGTTTGTACCAGGAGGGATTTACGGTTCGAGAGAGTTTCTTCCGAGTCTTGGGCGGCGGGCGTGGTCTTTGGTGTTTTCTTAGGAGCTGGCCGTCTTGGCTTATCGATCTCCTCTTTTTGACGATTGGAGAAGGTAGTTGAGAGTCCTTCTCGACCGCTGCTAGCTTGGGGCGGAGACACGCTGCGGGGCGGGTGACTGGCTGCGGGGGACGGGAGCGGTTTGTTTTTCTTTCTTGCGAGCGTGATCTTCTTAGCACCGCAGGGGGCGATTCTCTTAGCGGCCGCAGGGCAACTTTCTTCTTTGGTGGAGAGGAAACAATCGTATCTTCGTGGTCATTGATTCCCCTCACTGTGTCGCTCTCTTGGCGTAGGCTCTCTTCGTGCGCCGAGAGGGTTTGATCTCGAACATCCTCTTGTTTACATGGAACGCTTTCCATGTCTAGAGGACTCCTTTCACCTCCCATGAGCCGGCCAATCACCAGGCCATATCCTAGGGATCCTCCAAATGCACCATCTTCCTCAAGGATTTGTTCCCTACATTCGGCATAGTCTGCTGTAGACAAACTCATCCCCAGATTTATTTTCGTTTCTTCAATGATCGCGGCCATTCACGATCAACTTTGCTTTTGATTGGTCAAACCGCCAAATTTGATATCTATGCATTTGGCAACTATGTCCAACGACTTGTGGTAATCCTCCTTCAAAGACCTCTTGTTTTGCTTTGTGTAAACTATTTTATCGGCATAGTCGGGCTTGGCTACTTCCTTCCAAGCGGCGAAACAGGTTTACATCGGCCGTTGATTTACGATGCTCCTTCCGCTTCTGTCGGTAGTGGCGGTGTTCACCAAATCCTTGGCGAGATGGTGAACTTCTTTTTCCGTGAATGATGACTTTATCCCTTCATCGTGAATCTCGGTGTTCAAGTAGAATCTGTGCGACCTCTTCCACATAGGTCATCGAGAACTCCATCGTCGAAATGGTTTCGGCCGGGCGTTTCGAGCTTTTCGGCGATTTTCTTTATGAGGCGTCATCGGACCCCTGTTTGACCATGCCCTCAAATCACGGTCGACCTATGTGGATTTGCTTTCCTAGCTTGACAAAATCATAGGTTGATGCCATTTTTCAGATTTCACCGAAAAAAACTTAGAAATTTGATTTGAATACTAGAGGGTTTTGAGAGAGTTTTGCCTTTGTTTTTGAGATAGAGATGAACCGTTTTGGTGATATGTGAGAGAAAAAATGACGAAAATAGGTTAAGTATGGTTTTTCAAAAGGGCGTGCGGATGGTTTTTGAAATGTGATCGAAATCAACGGCTTAGATTTTGCATGCCGATTAGCATTTAATGTCTCGAATTTAATGCGGCAACATTTATATCCAATCACAAGCTTGGTATGCAACTTTTTGTTTGTACACATCATCATTATCTTGACATCATTCTTAAAAACATTCCCGCTTAGTAAAAACGATTGCGTTTTTATCACTTTGCTCATAAATGACTCGGCATCCCTTAGCCGATTTAACTCTTCCGTCACAGATTCTCTCGGTGACTCAATTTGTCACTAATTCGGTATAGGTGTCTCTCCGACATGGTGATTCATTTAGGCGATTTTGAGAATTCATCCTTTTTCTCTTTTTGTGTTCCATTTCTTTTCTCTGAGTCTTCTTAGTGTCATCTAAGCTCGATTAACCCTAACTCATGCTTGAGTTCTTCAAATCTTGACTCACATAATGGTTTTGTGAATATGTCAGCTAACTGTTTATCAGTTGAGATATATTCCAACATGATGTCCTTCTTTTCAACATGATCTCTTATGAAGTGATATCGACATCGATATGATTTGTTCTTGAGTGCAACACGAGATTCTCGAGTGATTGCAATTGCACTTGTGTTATCACACATGATTGGAATTCCCTTTTCTTCAACTTCATAGTCTCTCATTTCTTTGTCTCATCCATAGGACTTGGGCACTGACAATTTGCCCGCAACTATGTATTCTGCCTTTGTAGAGGTGGCTATTGAATTTTGCTTCTTGCTAAACCAGAAATCACTGTTTCCAAGCATTTGACATGTGCCGAGGTGCTTTTCCTGTCAACTCGTGCATCTAGCATAGTCGTAGTCTGAATAGCCAATTAGCTTGAATCCACATTCCTTTGGATACCATAAGCCAACTTCTTGGCTTCCTTTCAAGTATCTCAAGATTCTCTTAGGCTTTGTCATGTGACTCTCTTTTGGAGCAGATTGAAATCTTGCACATACACCTACATCAAAGGTGATGTAAAACTGGCTTCTTTGTGAGATAGAGCAATGATCCAATAAGTGCTCTATATCTTGTTTGATCTGAGGCTTGCCATCCGTATCCATGTCCATTTTGGTGATGTATTCATTGGTATTTTCACGAAGACTTCTCCTCCATACCAAATTTCTTCATTAAATCTCTGTTGTATTTTGTTTGACTTATGAAGGTTCCATCCTTCATTGTTTCACTTGGAGTCCAAGGAAGAATGTCGCTCTCCCATCATGCTCATTTCAAATTTGCTTTGCATGAGGTTTGAAATTTTTCACATAGCTCTTTGTTTGTGGATCAAAAATGATGTCATCCACATATATTTGAACAAGCGATACTCTTCTTGTCTTGAATTACGAAAAGTGTTCTATCTACTTTTCCTTTTGTGAATCCATTCTCGATTAGGAATTGTGACAAAGTATCATACAATGCTCTGGGTGCCTGTTTCAATCCATACAGAGCTTTCTTGAGTTTGTATACCTTATCTCCAAGAGTCTTCTCAAATCCTGGAGGTTGTTCAACATACACTTCTTCTTCCAATAAACCATTTAGGAATGCACTTTTTACATCCATCGATATACAATAAAATTCTTGTGAGTGCGTAGGCAAGAAACATCCTTATAGCTTCCAATCTTGCTACGAGGAGCAAATGTTTCATCAAAATCTATTCCTTCTTCTTGCAATATCCTTTGGCTACTAGTCTTGCTTTGTTTCTTACCCACAGAGCCCTCCTCGTTCATCTTGTTTATGAACACCCATTTAGTACCAATAACATTTTGATGGGTGGGTCTTTGAACTAATTCCCATACTTTATTTCTTTCAAACCGATTGACTCTTCTTGCATAGCTTGAATCAATGTGTGTCATCATCCAATGCTTGTAACACATCTTTACGCTCTATTTGTGAGATAAAGCATGTGAACATAGCTTCTTGTTGAGTTACGGATCTTGTTTTGACACCTTCTCTTATATCTCCAATGACAAGTTACGGTGGATGGTCTTTCAGCCATCTTACATCGAGTTGAAGTAAGTTAGGCTGGATTCGCCGTCTAGCAGTGTGTTGCTTTGATCGCTCTCTCTCAATCAATTAGTTGCAAATTTTCCAAAGATTTTATGAGACTCGGCTATCTCATCTTCATCCGAGTTTATAATTCCGGCTTGACTTGAAGATAGGACTTTTTCGTATGGTTGGATGATTGACTTATCGGTGACTCTTCAATGTCTTCTCCATTTACATTTGGCTCATCGAATACCACATGAATGGATTCCTCTGCAATCATAGTCCTTTTGTTGAGTACTCTGTAGGCTTTGCTTTCAATTTGAGTATCCCAAGAAGATACCTTCATCGACTTTAGCATCGAAAGCCTTTAGATTGTCTTTGCCATTGTTATGGATGAAGCATTTACATCCAAATATTCTAAAATATGCAACATTTGGTTTTCTCCTGCCCAAATCTCATAGGAGTCTTTGTCACTGTTTGTTTATCATACATTTGTTTTGAGTGTAGCAAGTCATGTTAATTGCTTGACCCAAAATCTTTTTGGTAACCCCTTGACTAACATGGTCTTCTTTGCTTCTTTGAGAGTTCTATTCCTTCTTTCTCGCAACTCCATTCTGGCATGAGTCCTTTGCTGCAGAGATAATTCATGACCAATGCCATTTTCAATACAATATTGAGTTATTATACCATTGACAAACTCGGTTCCTGCAATAAGATCTAATTTTGATAATGGTTTGGCTTTTCTCATTTTGAATCCTCTTCATCGGATGTGGTAGTTTTACGTAGAGTTTCTTTCTTCTTACACATGAATATTGTCCATGTATATCTTGAGTAGTCATCTACTACCACCAAGGTGTATTTCTTTCCACTTATGCTAGGCCGGTTCCAGGGGTCAAATAGATCCATATTTGCGGATGTAATATTCTTGTTGAAGATGGGCGGTCTTTTCTTTGAATGATGATTTGATCTGTTTTCCCCTTCGACATGCGTCACATATACTCTCCTTCTTGTATCATTGAGTCCGAAGTCCTTCCACAAGATTATACGCAAGCATTGTCGTCTCTTGAAATTTAGGTGACTTCGACTTTTTGTGCCACGACCTACTTGATTAACCAGTGCTCTTTGCTAATAGGCAGTCTTTGGGTGTAGCGGTTGACCAATCTACTACATACATGTTCTTTTATGCGCATCCTTTTAACACAACTTCATTCGATTGACATCCTTGATTTGGCATTTACCCGTGTTAAATCCAACATTATAGCCATTGTCACGCGAGTTGGTGATGCTTAGCAAGTTGAAGTTGAGTCCTTCAACATATGCAACATCTGTGATTTCTAATCCGTTCCTCTTGATGGATCCAATGCCTCTTATTTCACATGGAGCTTCATTTCCTCCAAATATGACTTTTGCTCCTTTAACTTCCTTGAATTTTGATTTTTTTCTTGTTTCTGTCATATGCCGGAACAACCACTATCCATGTACCAGGTTCCTTTTCATTTGTTCCTTGAACACCGCAATCAAGGAAATTAAGTTTTAGGTACCCATACTTATGCAGGTCTGAGGGGAGTTAAATTGTAAGATGATCCAACCAACTTATAGCCAAATGATTTGACTCTAAGGGTTGCCATCTATCGATGCCATAATCATAATTAATCTTGGCAAATTGCTTGGGGATTCTAGGTTCATACAATTTGTCTCTTTTGTGCTGTATGCTGTATATGTGTTTTAGCAATCGCCTTCTTTGGGTAATTGTGGTGTCTCGAGGTGTAGTGCTGGGTGCATATGTGTCTTGATGAAAGCTCTTATACTTTTGGAATGGCCTTTCTTTGAGTTCTAGGCCTTTGCCATTTGAGCTTATATTCCATAAGTCATCTTTGATAGTTCACATCATTCCAATCGACTTGGCTTGGATATGTTCTACCATTCCCATCATATGTATTTCTTTTATAGATTTTCTGGGGTTTTTAGTAGCTCTGTTTCTTCTTTACTGAGTATTTTTACTTTGGAGTTTCTTTGAGGAACTCGATGAATCTCTTCTCGGTTGTCCTTTTCAGGCGCACTCAATAAATGCATTTTTTTCCTTTTCCTTTATAACTAAGGCCGGTTTGCTTGTAATTGTGCTTTGGAGTGAATGTGTGTGCACCATTTGGAGTTTTGGATTTTTAGACTCTTCATTGCTTGAAGATCCTTTTTCCAAAATTACTTTTGAAGTTTGACATAGCACGAGAGGAATTAAATCTAGCTTTGCCTTGTCTCCACATTCTCTTTGACTCATAATAAGATCATCCATGATTTAGATGCCTTAGTGAATGAGGCAATAACATTTTGAGGTCATTCTCCCTCTTTTCTATGGCGGCTATTTACTTTATTAGCTTGCATTTTTAGCCTTTAAACTTTTATTCTCATCGGCTATTTGACCAAGTACTCGACTCCTTAGTCACCGTGAGTTTTGGCTCTTAGTAAATTTTTTTCCTCATTTAGTAGTGTGTGTGAGGATTTAATGTGTTCAAAATCTTTCATCATTTTGCCTAATGAATCATAAAGATCGGTGGGTGATGAAGTGTATGTGTCACAGTCCACTATCACTAGAATGCGAGTTCGATGAGTTAGAGTGTACCTCATCTTCTTGGTCGGGTTGATCTTGTTCCTTGGCCATCAAAGGATCGGGGGCTTCTTCTTCGTCACTTGAGTAGTCGAACTTCACTTTGCTCTGCGATCGATTGTCTCTCTTGACTTGGTTGTCTCGGCCATCTCTGCACAACATTGCTTTTTCTTTTCTTGTCTTCTTTCTCTCGAAGACCTTTCTTTCTTCTTCATTCCCTGTATTTGTTGACTACGGGATATGGGCAATCAATGGCGTAGTGACACTGGTTGCCCTACGGTTCCCGATAGATATTCAACCTTTTGATCGACTCTTTCCATTCTTGGATTGTCGGCCCTTTGATATTGACTTTTTGATGACTGTTCTCTTGGTTGGCCTATCTTCCCTTGACTTGGAGGGAGGTGAGTGTCTTCGGAGGATTCGCCCTTTCCTCTCTTGTAGTTCTTATTGAAGAACTTGTTGAACCTTTTAACCATCGGGGCTATTTCTTACGGATCAATGACTTAACTTTGACCTCGGCTCTCTTTCCATCCTAAACAATTAGAAGCTGTTTTGGGTACAATCAGTATCTTCTGATCTTTTCTTCTCGGCTCAAATTAAGTAGGCTTTGAGATCGAGAATAGTTCATGGTTGGAGGTCTTCGATAGGTCCATGGAATGTCTCGGTGCCATGACCTTCATTTCCCGTTCAGTGGGAGACTTTTTAGGATCTTCATACACATTTCATTACGTGTATATTCCTTTCCAAGTGCGATAGCTCGTTGGTGATTTACGTGAACCGAGCATCCAGTTGATCCAAGTTTTCTCCTGCGATCATTTTGAAATTCTCAAATTTTTGTACATCCATCGATAATTTATTTTCCTTGATTTGCTCACGAGCCTTCACAAATAAATGTTAGTTTGTCCCATTTCTTTAGCCGTTTTGCATGATTTGACTTTATTGAACATGGCTTTGTCCCCAGGTTTTGTAAAGGATGTCCTTGCTATATTGTCCAGGTTGTATCTTTTCTGTCATCATTTGTCCATTCGAGTTCTTGGTTTTTCAACCATAGCTGGTCTAGGGCAACATCCTCTTCACCTTCAGCCGCAAACTCTTCTTACTACCGTGTGTTCACTTTTAAGATTTGCGATGGCCCATCCTCTATCACTATCACATCTCATCATGTAATCTTTGATAGATGAGCTGCATACGAATTTCCCAATCATCAAATTCTTCAATTGTGAACATAGGGATGCGTGTCAAATTTGCTTCCATGATAATAAATTTTAATGATAAAAGGAGTTTTGAAAATTTAAGTACTAAAGCGGACTTTGAAAAGTTTGGAGATCTAGTTCAGTAACCATGCGGAAGGCTCAATGAACCAACCACTCGATACCACTTGTAGGTCCCAAGGGTGTGAGTGTAAGGTTTAGAAGGGGGTTGAATAAACCTTACCAAATTTTCGATTTAGTCCTTTTAAAAGTTCGAGTTGATACTACACTGTGTCTGGTGGACAACCAATTTAGTTAATCGATAGAGTTAGTCACTCAACAGACTCGACGAAAGCTGTTGATAGAATAACTCAATTGTTAAAATCGAATTAGCTCAACTGTGGTTTGTTTTTCATTGGAAGACTTAACACCCTTAAGTTTGGTTTAGTAGAGATTTAAAGCTTGATTTAATACTTAGAAATTATCAAGTAGATAGCAAATTTATCGACAAAGTTAAGCAAATAAGATGCGAGAATTTAAAGTCTTTGAAATGTAAATGACACGATAAGTTTTTATAGAGGTTCGAAGATGGGGTAATTCTTCTAATCCTCTCTTCTCCAACTCTGGAGGAATCCACTAGGTATTGATCGTATACAAAGTGGTAGCAGCCCGGATACAAGTCTTGATCACACAGGTGACTTGATTAACTTTGGGACTCGATCACGAGACGCCTTGATCACTCAGTGGGTTCTCGTGCGACTCGAGCTTCTTCACAGGGCGGTTTGCGCTACTACTACAAACACAAAAGCTCAAGACTTGGTTCGACCTTGAACCTTCCTACAATCCTTCGTGGAATGTAGACCCCTTTATTCTTGATAATTTCCTCTTCAACTGATTGAAGTTATCTTTCCTACACGGGTGAGTGTTGGATTGATGTTCTTCGTAATGTAGGCTTGAGGATTGAGCGTTTAATAACTTGAGAATATTTCGAGGTTACAAAATGTTTCTTTCTTGCTTGTATTCAATTCTCGGATGGTCAAGGTAACCTTCGTTTTTTTTCTCGAGTTATTCCTCACCTTTTATAGTGAGCTTTCAAAAATGCGCCGTTGAAGAGATAGGCTTATTTTTGAAAGTCACTTGTAATCGTTGGCTTGTCTTGTTGCGATCCTTGGAATTGCCATTTCCTCGTATGAATTGTTCTTGACTTTTACGAGTTCGACACGGTGTAGTGCTTCACATTGGTTTATTCCTTTTGCGCTTAAGGGATCGAGCACTTCGAGAAAGGTAGCATGGAGATATTACTTGTTTAAGTAATTCTCTTCATTTAAATACCATGAGATCTTTTTCGATTATCTCGACTTATTGCATTTCCTTACTTTCCCTAGGTGACTTAGAGTCGCTTCCAATCATGGATGACTCTTCGTCACTTCAACTTGAGACTTGGCTTTTCTTGAGTTGACTTGACTAATACTCCACTCATTGCATCTCATCTGTTTGCTCCTTGTCGAGTTCCCGTCTTCTCTTCTTTCCATACTCAATTTGTCTTGCAGTAGTCTTCCTTCTAGTCTCGGTTATTGTCTTCTTGCATGTTTGGGCATAGGCGACTTAACTTTAACTTGACCCCCTATTTATTACAATGCGATTTTACAACAAAGAATGGGGTGCCAACTTCTATTCTAAGTTTTACAAGGCATTCATCAAAATCTAAACAATAAATTTCCCAACACACAATATCTTTATTGCTAATATTTGAAATATATATTGTTCAATTAGTATTACAAATAATCATTCAATAGCTCGTCCCCATTTGATTGTGCGAGTAACAACAAAATCTGAATATCTCAAGTTTATAATGAAGCAAAATGTACAAATATTTGGAAAGGGAAAAAAATTTGAACAAGTATCAAGATTTTCAAGATTCACAAATGGGAAGAGAAAGCAGTACATAAGAAGGAATTGAAGGTTTTGTTTTTGTCTTTGTAACTTTGTTTAAGAACTATTTTTTTATTTTATATTTTTTAGATTATAAGGTGAAATTCTTTGAAATACCCATGTGTTGGGAAATTTATTGTTTAGATTTTGATGAATGCCATGTAAAACTTAGAATAGGAAGTTGGCATCCCATTTTTGTTATAAACGCATTGTAATAAATAGGGCTGGTCAAGCCGAAAAGGCTAAGTTAAAATGCCCAAACATGCAAGAAGACAACTGGAGACTAGTAGGAAGACTCGACATTTAGCGAGACAACCGAGTTTGGAAAAAGAAGAGAAGACGGGAATTGAAGAAGGTGCGGTGAGATGCTGGTGAAAGCATCGTCAAGTCAACTCAAGATAGTCAAGTCTCTAGTTGAAGTGACAGAAGAGTCATTTAATGATTGGAAGTCGACTTTAAGTCACCTGGGAAAGCAAGGAAATGCGGTCAAGTCGAGATAATCGAAAGATATCCATTGCACAAAAATCAAGAGAATTACTTAAACAAGTAATATCTCCATGCTACCTTTCTCGAGTGCTCGATCACGTAAGCGTGCAAGGAAATAAACCAATGGGAAGCACTACACCGTGTCGTTACGAAAAGTCAAGAATAATTCATACGAGGAAGTGGCAATTCCAAGGACTTCAACAAGACAAGCCAACGACCACAAGTGACTTTAAAAAATAAGCCTATCTCTTCAACGGGCAAATTTTTGAAAGATCACTATAAAGGCGAGGATGACTACGAGGATTTTTTTAAGAATGAAAAGATTTTATTGATTACAAACAAAAACATTCAAGCTAATATCTCGAATCGTAATCAAAATATTCTCAAAATCATTCAAGTTTAATCCTCAAGCCTACACTACGAAAAAATCAATCCAACACTCACACCGTGAAGGAAAGATAGCTTCAATCGATTGAAGAGGAAACTTTAGAAGAAAAGGGTCTACATTCCACGAAGGATTGTAGGAAGGTTCAAGGTCGAACCGCCGATCTCGAGTTTTTGGAGGGCTTCGTGATCAAATCCAAGAGCTTGAGCAAGTGAGTCAGTAGTAGCAAGCAAAATGCTTACCTGTGAAGAAGCCGAGCCTGACGGACGCAAGCGGTGAGTGACCAAGGCATCTCCGGCGAGTCCCAAAGGATCAAGTCACCGTGTGTGATCAAGACTTGTATCCTGACCACCACTCGATATCTTGATCAATACTTAGTGGATTCCTCCAGGAGTTGGAGAAGAGAGGAGTAGAAGAATTACCCCATCTTGAACCTCTATAAAAACTTATCGTGTCATTTACATTTCAAAGACTTTAATTCTGCATCTTATTTGTTTAATTTCTTTGACATATTTGCTATCCAACCGATAAGCTCTAAGTACTAAAACCAAGTATTAAATCATAACTAAACCAAACTTAAGGGTGTTAAGTCTTCCCTAAAACAAACCACGATTAAGCTAATTCGGTCTTAATAATGAGTTATTCTATCAACAAATACCGATCAGTCTCTGAGTGACTAACTCTTGATTAACTAAATTGGTTGTCCACCAGGACACAAACATTGTATAAAATGTCAACTCCGAATTTTAAAAAGGACCAAAAGTGAAAAGTTGGTAAGGTTTATTCAACCCCCTTCTAAACCTTACACTCACACCCCTTGGGACCTACAAGTGGTATTAGAGCGGTTGGTTCATTGAGCCTTCCGCACCGGTTCTTGAACTAGATCTCCAAACTTTTCAAAATCTGTTTTAGTACTTAAGTTTTCAAAACTCCTTTTATAATTAAAAGTTATTATCATGGAAGCAAATTTGACACGCATCCCTATGTTCACAATTGAAGAATTTGATGATTAGAAAATTCGTATGCATGCTCATCTATCAAGATTACATGATGAGATGTGGATAGTGATAGAGGATGGGCCATCGCAAATCTTAAAAGTGAACACACTATAAGAAGAGCTACACTGAAGGTGAAGAGGATGTTGCCCTAGACCCGGCTATGGTTGAAAAACCAAGAATCCGAATGGACAAATGATGACGAAAAAGATACAACCGGACAATGTAGCCAAGGACATCCTTTACAAAACCTTGGACAAAGCCATGTTCAATAAAGTCAAATCATGCAAAACGGCTAAAAAAATCAGGACAAACTAACATTGATTTGTGAAGACTGTGAGCAAATCAAGGAAAATAAATTATCAAAATCAGTACAAAAATTTGAGAATTTCAAAATGATCGCAGAGAAAACCTGGATCAACTGGATGCTCGGTTCACGTAAATCACCAACGAGCTATCGCACTTGGAAAGGAATACACCACGAAGAAATGTGTATGAAGATCCTAAAAAGTCTCCTGAATGGGAAATGAAGGTCATGGCACGAGACATTCCATGGACCTATCAAGACCTCCAACCATGAACTATTCTCGGATCTCAAAGCCTACGAATTTGAGCCGAGAAGAAAAGATCGGAAGAGACAAATGCACCCAAAATAGTCCGCTCTAATTGTTAAGGATAGAAAGAGAGTCGAGGTCAAAGAAGTCATTGATCCGAAGAAATAGCCCCGATGGTTAAAAGGTTCAACAAGTTCTTCAATAAGAACTACAAGAGAGGCAAGGGCGAATCTTCCGAGGAAGACACTCGGCTCCTCCAAGTCAAAGGAAGATAGGCCACCAAGAGAAGAGAACAGATCATCAAAAAGTCAATATCAAAGGCGACAATCCAAGAATGGAAAGAGCTGATCAAAAGGTTGAATATCTATGCTGGAATCTGTAGGGGCAACCAGTCACTATGCCATTGATTGTCCATATCATGTAGTCAACAAATACAGGAATGAAGAAGAAAGAAAGGTCTTGAGAGAAAGAAGACAAGAAAAGAAAAAGGCAATGCTGGAATGCAGAAACTGCTGAGACAAATGCAAGTCAAGAGACCACTGATTCAGAGAGCAAGTGGCCGACTACTCAAGTGACTCGAAGAAGAAGCCCTGATCTGTTTGATGGCCAAGGAACAAGATCAACCTGACCAAGAAGATGAGGTACACTCTAACTCATCAAACTCAGATTCTAGTGATAGTGACTATGACACACACACTTCATCACCCACTGATCTTTATGATTCATTAAGCAAAATAATGAAAGATTTTGAACACATTAAATCCTCACACACACTACTAAATGAGGAAAACAACCTACTCAAGAGCCAAACTGGTGGTGACTAAGGGTACAGTACTCTAAGTCAAATAGATGATGAGAATAAAAGTTTAAAAAATTTGAAATGCCAAGTAATAAGCAGAAAATAGCTGCCATAGAAAAGAGGGAGAATGACCTCAAAAATGTGATTGCCTCATTTACTAAGGCATCTAAATCATTGGATGATCTTATTATGAGTCAAAGAGAATGTGGAGACAAGACAGGGCTTAGGATTTAATTCCTCTCGTACTATGTCAAACTCAAAAGTAATTTTGGAAAAAGGATCTTCAAGAAGTGTCTCAAAATCCAAAACTCCAAATGGTGCACACACATTCACTCCAAAGCACAATTACAAGCAAACTGGCCTTGGTTATAAAGAAAAAGGAAAACAGCCAGTTGGGTGCATTGAGAGGACAACTGAGAAGAAATTCACCAAGTTCCTCAACAAACTCCAAAACAGAATTACTCAGTAAAGAAGAAACAGAGCTACCAAAACCCCAAAAGTTCTATCAAAGAAACACATATGATGGGAATGGTAGAAAATATCCAAGCCAAGCTGATTGAACGATGTGAACTATCGACATAGACTTATGGAATATATGCCCAAATGGCAAAGGCCTAGAACTCAAAGAAAGGTCATTCCAAAAGTATAAGAGCTTTCATCGACACACATATGCACCTGGGCACTACACTCAGAGACACCACAATTACCCAAAAGAAGGCAATTGCTAAAACACATACACAGGCATACGGACAAAAAGAGACAGTTGTATGAACCTAGAATCCCCAAGCAATTTGCCAAAATTAATTATAATTATGGCACGATAGATGGCAACCCCTTAGAGCCAGATCATTTGGCTATAGGCTGGTTGGATCATCTTACAATACTAACCCCTCGGACCCAAACAAGTATGGGTACCTAAAACTTAATTTCCTTGATTGCGGGGTTCAAGGAGCAGTGATGCCAAGGAATCGTACATGGATAGTGGGCATTCGACATATGACAGAAACAAGAAAAAATCAAAATTCAAAGAAGGAAGTTAAGGGAGCAAAAGTCATATTTGGAGCGAAATGAAGCTCCATGA